>APFE030515064.1:0-23720 GCA_000404065.3 Pinus taeda
ATCAAGCACAGAAAATCTACTCCTTACCATCCGCAAGCAAATGGCCAAGTGGAGTCTACAAACAAAGTTATTGAAAGCATCATCACCAAAACTGTTCATCTACACATAAGAGATTGGGCTGAAAGGCTTCTTGAAGCCTTATGGGCCTACAGAACTACATGGAGGAATACAGCAGGACATTCTCCCTATGAACTTGTTTATGGGAAAGAAGTCCTACTCCCCATTGAGTTTCAAGTCAAAACTTTCAAGATGGTAGTTCAGTTGGGGATGGATCTATCAGAAGCCCAAAAGCATAGAATGGAGAAGTTGAATGAAATAGATGAGATCAGACAAGAATCAATCGTAAGAACTGATCTAGTTCAACATCAAAGAGCTAAGTGGCATGACAGATATATCAAAGAGAAAAAGTTTTAAGACGGAGATTGGGCATTACTATTTGATTCCAAGTTTAAATACTTCAAAGGTAAATTTCAGACTCATTGGCTTGGGCCATATGAGATCGACAAAGTCTTTAGCAATGGAGCAGTAAGAATGAAGACCATTGATGAATTTCAAACTCCTCTTATTGTGAATGGCTAGATTAAAGATTTAACATAAGCCACTCTCAAAAGAGGAATTTGTCAAAATGTTTCAAGAGAATTCTGCAATAAGGCTGGTGAAGAAGAATCCTTCTTCCCCACCAGCCTAGCCTTTGTTCTTTTTTGTTAAAAAAAAAAAAAGAGAAATGGTATAAGCCTGAAAACCAATCATTGATTGGTAGTCTTATATAGAAAATGTAGAGTGAAAATCACGAACACCTGACACTCTATATTTTCCAAAAAAAAAAAAAAAACTCTCTTCTTTCCCATTTCCACTTCACTTCATTTCCATCCCACTCCATTTCATTTTCATTTCACTCCACTCACTTCATCTCACTCCATTTCATCCATTTCATCAATAAAAGTCTTTTTCATGACCATTTCCATTCAGATAGTTATTGCCTAACTATCTCTATTCAGCCAAGTGGTTGTTGTGCCAGTTTTCGCAGCTGGAATCAGTTTCCACAGCCAGAAGCAGTTTCCAAAGCCACCACTCTGTTTTTCAAATTTACAGTCAAGATGTTAGTGCAATAATCATGAAAATGCAGGTATGACTAAGCATATGCTATGAAGACATGTACATGGAGCATCTACAGACATCAATAAGGAGGAATTGATTAAGGGCTAATGGACAACAAAAGACAAGGATTCCAAGGTATGGGCAAAACTTTCTTTCAAATAGCAATTAAAGGCACAATTTTGCATAGTTATTAAACCTTAAAGCTCACTATGTGCAATTATTACTACAATAGCTCCATTACCATTCCACGAACTTACTCCATGAACCATACATTTATTCCCTAAACGGTCTCATGATTATTTTTCGGGTTTAACTCATAGATGACTGCACTTTCACACTCCACTTGTACTCATGAGATGTGACCTATTTAATTACGGCTCCTCTCCACCGTACTTTGTGCAGCCATTTCATCAACGTGTAACGTCTCTCACGCAATCGTTCAGTTAAAAAATTCCGACTCCACATCACTACCCTACCATTTTGATAAAGCCACACCTCGTTTGCATACGTCTCCATTTCATTTTGTGAACTCATCTCGGCTGCTCATCCTCTGTTTCCACTTACAGTTCCTGAGCACTCCCATTACCCGTATCCACCTTCTATTTTCAACCTTTGTTCTTCCATAAACCTTGCAACCTAGACATCTTACCTCTGTTAAACCCTCACATGCAGTTGAATTTCAGTTGAATTTCAAACAGAGGAATAGATGAGACGGTTACTGAGGGTAAAGCCGGAAGGGCCTAAGTTCTTAGAAGGATACCCTCAAGTAAAAGAATTGTTGAAGAAGGCTAAATGGCTCCGCTTTATACAAAAATTTAAGGGTCACAATAAGGAAGTAACAAAAGCCTTTGCAAGGTCTTTCAACGACCAGGTGGTGGAGATTGGAGACCTGAAGTTCACGGTTACTGAAGCTTCAATTGCAGCTGCTACAGACTTGCCCCAGGAAGGTGAGCGTTGGTTTAAAAACAAAAGTTTGGATGAGCAGGCATGGAGAATTATATTACGTAACCCAAGTATGGACGCTACTGTATTCACAAAAGGAATTCTTGTTCATGCATTAAAAGAAGAATGGTCTAGCTTACTCTTAATCATTCAAAAGTTTATCACTTGTGAAGGCCGATTTGGGGCAATGTACATGTATCATACTAGGTTATTGATGAACTTCTTAGAGAACCAAACTCTTAATCTGCCCTATTTCTTATTGTTGAGTTTGAAAAAGATGAGCACCACAATCCAAAAGAACATAGGGGACATAGAACCTCATCATGGACTCGTGAGGATTCTAATTGAAGATCAATTGAAGAAAAACAAAGACACTTGGGAATGGTTTCTAGTAAGAAACTACTTTCAAGAGCCATCTGAGGCACCTGAAAGCAGTACACCAAAGGCACCAAGAAGGAGTAGAAGAAAATGAAAAAGGGCCATAATCCAAGACTCCCCTATTGACAAAACTAAAGAAGTTGGTCAAAAAGAGAAGGAGGAAAGAACTAAGGACAGAAAACATAGAAAATTAAGGGAAAAAGGAACATACAAGATGTTTACCAATCACCAGAGCCATCTATAGAGGAAGACTATCAAGTGTTATCTGAGAGATTAGTGCATATTCGAAAGCAAGCTACGACAGCTAAGAAGAAAGAAAAAGGAAAACAAAACATGGAAGAAGAGAGTACTAGCCCACAGTACTTAAGAAGAAGCAGCAGGCTCAGAGCAAAGTGGAGGAAAACACAAGGAAAAAGACCCCACTTCATCGAATTAGGTGGGGAAACACCTGAGAAACCTCCAGCTGGCTGTAGTCCACCTCATCCTCTGCCAAATATTGGAACCAGTCCTCTAGATGTTGATGTAAGCCCTTCTCGGCCAGCATTAGAAGACAATCCTCCTCCTCAACAAGACTTTGAAGCCAGCCCAAGGAAAACACCTAAAATAGATCCAAGATAGCAAGAGGTGTATGATTACCTCGAATCCTTAGAGAAGACAGCTGCAGGCCCGAGCACATCATCCACTTTGCCTCACATAACACAAGATGCACAAGTCCAATCTTTGAAACAAGAAGTGTTTGAACTAGAGGTTTTAAACAGGCATATTAAACAAGAAAATGAATCATTAAAAGAGCAAAGCAAAGTGGAAAAAATTGTTCATGATAATACTATGCTACATTTGGGATTGTGGCAGAAAAAGAACAAGAAATTAAAGAAAAAGTGCAGAAAGTTGAGTAGGGAATTAATCAATCTCAAATTCAGATGTTTGATAAGGAAACTCGGGATGGTGGTAACACCAAGAAAGAAGAGAAGAGGACTGGATGTACTAGCAGAGGCTTCAGAATACATAGACTAAAGGGAGATGACAAAAATTTTGGTTGCATGAGGACATGCAAAACCTTCACAGTGAGGGTATGTTGAGTCCCAAACTTACATCTTCCCTATATACCTTTTTAGCCTTTTTCTCCAGTTACCTGAACCTCCAAGCTATCAAATCATTGCATATTAGTTTAAAAAGAGCATATAAATGGTTTCCTAACTATGTCTTGTCACTGTTGTTTGATTTAGATTTTTGCTCTGTCAGCTGCGGAATCTTGTCACTTTCTGCAGCCAGAATCAGTTTTCGCAGCCTTTTTGTTGAAGTTTATGTTACATGTGTCCACTGGAGAATCCGGCCACATGGGAAAGCTACAAATGATGTGGACATGAACGTGTCCCCTTGGTTCAGCCGAATCACTCACAGAAGACCATGGTCAAAGCCAGTCAAGCGATGGTCAACACTAAGAGTTTTGCAGTGGCAGGACTCTGTTTTTCATCACGAGGAGAATTGCGTGGCAAGTTCCTAAATCCCAGGAGGCGTGCCAACACCTATGGACTGCCCCGTGAACCAAACCCAACAGCCACCCTCCTTGGTTTGAATTCTCACAGCTACCATACTGTTAGATTTCCGGATATGGTCATTTACGTGTCTGTCTACCAGTGCAGATCTTAGGAATTAGTTATGTTATTTCCTGTTATAAATAAAGCATCCTCGTATGCATAAAAACTAGTTTTTTGGTATGTAATCTTAACTGTTTTACGAGCCACCGTGTAGTGACTTGATCCTTATGTTATGACTGTATTTCAATATATGAGAATACACTGCTTTTAAGTTCAAATCCATGATTGATTTCTAATTGGCCGAGGTTGCAGAGGGCCCCTATACACCAAGGTTTCGTAGTTATTGTATAGTTTCATGTTTTCTTCATTTACGTTCTTAATGCCATAGTTGTTTTCTTGTATATATTACACTGCTCATGGTATTCATGTTGATTGTTGTCCATAGTTTCTTTTATGCTTTCTAATGACTGTTAATTGATCAGTGTTTTATTTTAGGTTCTAATAGATAGCCCGGGAAAGTGCACATAGCTTTTTGATGACTAATGACATGATGGAATTATCTTGTCCTCCTGCTGATTTGTTTTCTTAGTTCTAATTCCAGCCCTATTTATTTCTTTCAGTTTTTCTTTGTTCATTAACTTTTCTACAAGATAGATATTAGACTATTCATGTCATTTTCAGTTACCTCCTATAGCCAGAGCAAGTCGAATGGGGAGGGATTGAGTGTGAGTGTATAGTTTGATATTAGTTTATTTGCTTTTGCAAGTTAGTGATCAGATTACTCATGTCATTTTCGGTTACCTCCTATAGCCAGAGCGAGTTGAATGGTGAGGGATTGAAGGATGAATGTGTAGTTTGATATTAGTTTTTATTTTATGCAATTTAGATATCAGATTACTCAATTTGTTTATGATTTCCTCCTATAGCCAGAGCGAATGGTGAGGGGTCAGAATATGAGTTGACGTGATATGGTTTAGTTTACTTTGCTTACAGTTTTTGAATTACTTTGAGTTCAGTTTTCTTTTTATACAGTAGCAAGGATACTGGGTTTCATAGTCATTAGTCCACTTTTTGGTTTAATTAGAATTTAGGTACATCTTTATTTTCTCTTAGTAATTGATTTCATCATTGCAAGTTTGAAAACCTTTTTGAAAATTTGAAGTTTGGAAATTATTTTAAAGGTCACCATTGCCTTGAATACTTATATCCATACTTGATTTTTAGAATTTCCATCTCATATTAGAGAATCAACAAGAAGATAAACCCAAAAACAAATCAAAAATCAAAAACGACAAAGAAATAAGAAAACGGTTATCTTGCATATATAGTGCACTTCACTTCAGCAATTTATGACTCTTGGATTGACAATTTATATAGCAATTTAGGACACACTAAATTGACCAAACAATACTCCCATTCAAACTAGCTCCACTTTTCAAGATTTATATATCCAAGATTTAACATAATCTTTTGCATATATAATATTTATCAAACAATCATTGTGTGACTTAGTGAATGGATTGTGCATGCAAAAAATATATGGGCCCAAACGACATGATTTATTTTAATATGGTAACTGAAAAACCTAGTCATAAATAAAAATCTCCATCACAATAACATAAATTATCTATAATACCATACAGAGTACTCTCAAGATATATTAGGAAATGTATAATCCAAGATCTACTACTCAAGAGGATGCTGACTCTATATGTCATGACTACCCCTCACTTTTTGAGCATTTCTGATGCCCATTTTTGACTTAGATAGCTACCTATGTTGAGGCTATATTTTTAGTTCCATGTTATTTATTTATGAACGCTATGTAATATCGATGCATTTAGTTGGATAGGTGAAACTACTTATATAAATCATTAGATGGATTAAGGTTTGTTGATTGAAATATTTGATGTATGACATAATGTACGACTTACTTGGTTACGATTCATCTAGTGTATGACTTATCAAAGTTATCGTTGTTCCATGTATGGCTTAAGTCGATATTATTTATCTATTGAATGACTTAGCAAAATTATGATTTATTAAATGTAAGTTTTATTTCCAGTATAAAGTACAAAATTGACACGTGGATACTAGACTTAATGATATGATCTTTAAGATAACTTATCTATATATATTTTGTTGTTATGTTATGTGTGAATGAGAACTAACCTACAGATTGGAAAGCACTTTATGATAACAAAGATCTACTCTTCTGATGGGGAATGTCAAGACATCCAATGAGGAATGGTATGATGTACATTGTTCTATAACATTTTGTATCTACTTGATATGCACTCTTATGACATGAGAAATATGTAAATGGAAGGTGACAAGACTACCTGACTAGATTATTCGATGACAAGTATCCAACCAGCACTATAGTGTGGGCTATATTAGGGTGTTGGCCCTAGTTGTGAGGAGGGGTGGAGGCATTTCCCACTGTGTAACCTCCAAACCTGGAATCGTGGGAAGCCAATGATGGACACACTCCCCTAGATGTGTGATGATGATTACCAGTTTCCTGCTCGGAAGTTAGGTCGATATAGTTGACGCTTCCGCCATATTGGTTTTATGAGTGGTTAGATCGGTATAGTCGATGCCATAGTATATAGCAACAAAGGATGGATAGGGTTGGAGTGGAAGTAGGCTAGGAATGATAGGAGGATATAGATTAGTTGGACACTTCTGATGGGAAGTGGTATCATTGACTGACTTACTTAATTTGACTACTATAACTCTCTCTCTATTTTGTCATGCCTTATTGTCAAACTTCTTTCAAACTCCTTGTATCGTTTTCACTCTAACTTCAGGACAACGTTTTCTGAAGGAGGGGTGTATGTATTGCCCTAATTGATCCTATCATGCTAATTTTTATTAGTTTTTAATTAACATGAAAGTATTTACTTATAATTATTTTAATGATATGAATTGTATTGTTATTATTCAATTCCAAGTTGTCTTCTCAAATTTAATTTTGGATAGGATATGGTCTCCTCCAATTTATTGCCAAATTAAATATCCATATCCCAAGGTGTCTTCTCAAATCTACTTTTGAGAAGATATGGTCTTCTCTAATTTATTCCCAAATTAAATATCCATATCCCAAAGTGTCTTCTCAAATATACTTTTGAGAAGATATGGTATTCTCCAAATTAATTCTAAATTAAATATTCATATTTTATTCCCAAAGTGTCCTCTCAAATCTACTTTGAATAAGATATGGTAAGACAAGTCAAAGATACTAAAATCAAAGGATGAGGGGGTAGTCATGACATTAATGATAGGTGTTTGAGATGGATGGGAGGAAGAGACATAAAAGGGAGGGATCCTTGGTCTTGGTTTTGGTTTTGTAAGATTTGTTTTTGGGGGAGGAATGTGCAGAAAGAGAAGGGAGAGAATGGAGAGATAAATGAGATAATTCAAACTTGGATATATTGGAGAGTGTTGGTTTAACTTGGGCACACTACAATTGGTTGGACTTGGGCTAAGAGGGATGGGGAACCTGTGGAGGTTCCCTGAGCTAGGAAATCATTCCTAGTTGGTTGGGAGGTAAATTTAATCGGGTATGCAAAAGGAGCATCCCAAAAGTGTAAGGAGCACTCTAACCAAGCTACTGGAACATGTATTCTTTCATTTGTTGATTACTTATGTAAATTGTTGAAATGGAAATTCTTACTTGTTTAATATGTTGTAAATAAATTTTACTTGTATATTATCATTAGACAAATTTTGAGCTATAAATAGGCTTTTTTCTTCTTATTGTGTTTAAATTAAATAAATTTAGTTTTAGTTAGAGGACCCTAGGTTGGATCCTCACACCTATTAAACTTTTTATTAATGGTGATTGAATAAATAACTTTTTCCCTTCTAGTTGAAATTTTCCTTTAGTTTCAAATAAAGGATTTGTATAGACATAAAAAGTGTCCTCAGCTTCTACATAAGTAGATGAAAAATTTTGTACAGTAGGTGATATAAAATCACTAGGTTTTAACTCAAGTAAATGTATATCTAACTCTTTTTCTAACTTAAGTGATTCTAAAAGGGTTTCAGGGATTTGATATGATTCCAGTGAATGGACTAGGAGGGTTGACTGCAAATCAACTCTTCTCGATACAGTTCTAATAATTTTGGTGGTAAGTCAGATAATTCAAAAGGAATTGGAAAAGACCCAAAAGGATCAGTAGTTGAAACATCTTCAAGTTGTATTGGTGCAGAAGAAGAGGTAGAAGCTTCATATCTTCTTCTAAAAGAATATTCTCTTACCAATCTCTCTGGATCTGATAATGGAGAATAAAGCTCAGGGTCTGAATGAGATCTGGTATGCCTAGAAGAAGCCAGTTTGGCTTTTGGAGTTACCACGTGAAATATTTTAACCTGCTAATCCTATATTCACCTTAAAGGTAAAGATAAATCATTGTCCCAGGGAAAACGATTCAAATTTCATTCCCCGATAATGGCGCCAATATGATGTTGTCCTCTGAGATAATTCTATTTTAGGTAATTATGTGAGAGAATCTAAAATATTTTGTTGTTTTGAATTTATGGATGATAAACGTTTTAATCTTATGTACAAGTATTGGATCCTAAATTATCTACATATAATGAAAGGGTTGATTCTTTACCTCTAAACAATAAATTAGATTTCAAGAGATTTGGAAGGAATAATTCTAATAAGTTATGAACTTGAACATTCAAACAGAATTTTAAGTTATAATGAAGGAAGATGTTAGTAAACCATATTCAATGCCGAACAAAATATATTTAAGTTTATGAAGAAGTGACAATTAATTAATGTAGAGGAGTTTAATTTGGACATACAGTCAAATAAAATAATATCTATAATATGTTATAACTTCACGTGGATTTAAGATGGGTTGAAACTCACTTCTATCTTACCCATATTTCTTCATAAAAATAAATACATGCAGGAACAAAAAGATATAATGAATAACTTAAGAAGAACTCACAAACATGACAATATGATTGAAGCAAATCCAGAATCCTTTTATTGATATTAAAAAACTTCAGATAAATGAAATTATGCTCAAGAAAAACTTATCCCAAGGGTTCAGCCCTTCATAATTCGATTTTCGAAGTATTTATACAAATTTGTTCCAAAATATCTTAAAACTCCTTTTACAATAATAATGCAAAAGGATAGAGAAATAAAAAAATTTTTGGCTACTATCACTATTTTTGAGGATTTTAGTGCTAATGTGAACTAATTAACCTACTACTTTGTTGTTGATAATCATTTATGACCCATGACTCGTTTACTTCAATAACTTACACAACTCTTCCCACCTTTCTTCATCTGGAATTGTGCATTTAACCAATTTTCTAAATGTTTCATCTACATCAATATATTTTTGGAATGTAGGTTGAACCAAAAATAGATGATTTATTTCATGCTTGTTGAGTAAATCATACTTGAGCCCTTCCATAAAAGCTTTACCTGTGATTGTACCTTTAATATTAGAAAATTTGGATTTATTTGTGGTAATTGAATATAATTTTCTTTGATATTTTTCTAGATCAATGAGTGTGTCTCCCACTCCCTATAATCCAAGTAGTCCTTTCTGATGTAGTACAGAGAATTTTTTGTGAAACCTATGGATATTGGATTCAAGGTTATGGCACTTGTTTTCCAATTGCAGCATCAAGTTTTTCTTAGTGAGAATCTTTCTCACTTCCAGTATAGTCTTTGTCTTGTCCTCTATGTTAAATTCTTCTAGCTCATCTCTGGTTTTGGAATTAAAAACCCTTATAAATGTATATGTTTTTCCTGGTTTTAAACCCAATTCCTTCTTTACATCTACTATTACTCCTTTGGCTTTCTACAGTAATTCATCTTGTTCAAATATGATCTCAATTGAAGGCCATATATTAATAATGGCTTCATTTATTTCTATCCAGATGCTCTCTTTAGCCTGTGAGATGTTGTCAGCCATGGCAGATTGGATTTCTAAGAAATCAATCCTTTGTGTGAGCCTATGTGTCTTCTATAACTCAGCAAGTTATACATTATCAATCTTTATTTTTTCCTCTTGTAAACTACTAAGTTGAGTTTTTAGTTTCTCAATTTCTTGCCCCTTAATTGATAAATATTCCATTTCTTTTGAAATGTATGTTGTTGCATCAGTTGATTGAGTGTCCATTGTTGAAATGGTTGTTGATGGAGATGTTTTTGTTGTTGTAGATGCTAAATTGGTATAGTTGTCACTGGACCTACTGAAAAAGAAACAATTTTTTTCCTGGATCCCCTGTTTTTATTTTACTTTCAAAAGATTTTCAATCTGATTCTCCATGTTTTCTATCTGTACATTTTGTTCAATTATGATTTTAAACATATTTTCTTTCTCTTATTATAGCAAGCATATCTCTTTGGTCTGTGGATCTTCTATAGAAGGGAGATTTAGTTGTTTTCTTAAAGCTATTATGTCTGCATTCTTGTTTCTGATTACTTCTTCTGTTGCATTGACATTAGTAGGATCATATCCCAACTTTACTACTAAATCTTCTAAATATTTAATCCTTGTATCTTTAGCTAGGGAAGATATTTTATCTAACTGATATTGAATGTTTTCTAGTGATTGTTGTAGCTTTGATACTGCCGTAGTTGAACTGGTAAGAGAAGAATATATCAAGTTACCAGATTGTTCATGTAAATCAATCTGGTCAATGGGATGAATCAATTTTGTACCAAAAGAAAATATTGATTTGGTATAATCATTTGTGCTTCTAGGATGAGTAATCTTGGGTTCTGTTGTAGCGGTTACAACCACCCTCCATAATTTTGGCTTGCACCCAATTTCGGAGCCTCCCTTGAGAGTTTCACTTGATGACTGCATACACTCAGGATCACTCTGTGAGCTCGTGTGGGTCTTCATACCCACCTTTCTTGATCATTTCACCCAATTTTTTGCATGTTCATGTCAAAGTCATGCTTGTGACCATGTTCTACTTATACTCAAACTCTTCGCTACATGTGTACTTGTGGTGTTCACTATGAAAACATATGTTACACACACACGCAAAGTCACATTCACTGTCGCACAAGAATCTTCACAGTCGACCAATGATCAATCACGAGTGTCACACTTGTCACTTATACCGTCGGTCAGTCATGTTGAGCATGTGTGTCTAGATGTTTTGAGTCATCTCGTCATCAAGTCATATAAGTGTGTGCTTGCAAGATCATGTACGCATATTTCGCTCATTCACACACTTAGTCAATTTGTTGAATTTTTTACAACTAGATTCCCCTCTGACATCCAGACCATCACCCCACCATCGACTCAATCGACTATCCCCAAAAACAGCACAAAATAACCAAGCAAGCCATTTCAATTTGTGTTGTCCGCGAGCAAATCAATCAACCTTCATGCTGGTCAGCTGGAGAGTTTGACTCGATAGCCACCCCAGGTCTAACTCCCCCTGAAAATTGTGCAGAGGCTGTAGACCTTACCCGCTCCACTGACTAATAAAATTTCATAGACATACCTGATAGACACCCAGTGCCCATCCCTATCTCCCTCGGAAAATTGTGCAGTTTTTCTAGCCAGCCCTCCTAACAATTGACTGACTACTCACCCCAAAAATTGCATAGTTTTCATGAGCAAGTCCTTTATTTCCCAGTAATCTGCTCAGCTCAGAAATTGCGTAGAGGTGACTAGTAGGCTAGCCTCCTAGCATCAGCATAGTTTTTCCCAGCAGCAGCTCCCGGCAGACGATTGACAGTTCCCTCTAGGAATTGTGCAGTTTTTGCTGCCAAGCTCTCCGCAGCTAACTGCCAGTTCCCCTCAAGAAAGGCGCAGTTTTTGTTGCCAAGCTCCCGCTACCCAGTCATTTTAGAAATTGTGTAGATTTTTATTTCCCAGCCTTTTCGTAGCCCATATTGTTCCTCTCAAAAACTGCGTAGTTTTCATTAGCAGTGCCCGAAGCCTATATCCCACCTCGCAACCTTGTCACATCTCCCGCTCACTTGTATCTGAAATGATCATGCATCATGTTAGACTAGGAGTTTCATGGATTTGATGTCATCTCGTCATGAGTGACTGCAGACACAAGTACACAAACAAACATGGCGCAATGACGGATGGGATGAGCAAAGGGAGCACAAGCAGAAAGACAGGTTCACCAATGAATGAACAGATGATGCATGCAAAGAGATGTGTTCACGAACAGATGATCGTGCACATATGTTTTCATGCATGGACGGACGAGCAAACATGCAAGATGTGTTCACGAATAGATGGACAGATGAACATGCACCTTTTTTGAATGGACAAACCTGCCATGCTTACCAACATACAAGCAAGGAGAAATGTGTGAATGCAACATCAAGTGAACCAATGACCATCGAAGACTCTGTGCACTTTGCCATGCGGAGGTGAAGTTGTGACACACCATGAGGACATCCATCACCCAGTGGCACTGTAGCTCGACATGCACACTAGCAGCAACACGAATGTATCGGAACTTTCATGTCGATTCACGTCATGAGTCATGTCATCCACATCTCTATTGTGGGTCATACTATCAATCAATGTAATGTAACGTGGAAGTCCAAGAGACCCACTTATTGTAAGAAGAGTCATGTAAAGTCCAAAATTCATGGAAGTCAAACAATCATGAGGGTAATTGAACAGCCACAAGGTTAGCTTCAACCTTGGCTATAAATACCCCCTCATTTGTAGATGGAAAGGACTTTTCACCTCAGCTCCTCCCGCATAGCCCTGAGAGTCTATAATATTTTCTTTAAGGAGTAAGTAGTGGATCCAATGCCCCACACGTGTGGTTATTGATGTATGGTGTAACGATGTGACTTGGAACTTTTGCTTAATTCATAATCTTGCTAACAAGCCATCACATTTTCACACATGTATTGTAACTATTGTAAGAATAATCTTTAACACTTGTAATGCATGTTGCTTTAAACTGTGTTTAACACTTGAACTAATTCACTTGTTGTAATACATATATGTTAATGAGAATGTGTTATATATGTTTTTAAGTTGTCTTGCCCGTGTAGACTACTCTCCTAGACATCAGAGAGGACTTTCACATAAAACTTTCTATAACAATCGTTGTACTCACGTGACTAATCCGTTGAGTGTTATATGTGTTATCTTACCTTGTGTGTTGTGACTTCCGCATCTGTGTGAACTATTTCGTCAGAAGTTGTGCATGTTCTATTGTGTTGTGTGTTCCTATCAGAGTTGGGACTACTCCCAATTGACTTGGGAATCACTCCCACCCTCTACCTCTACAGTGAAAGAACCATTGGCACAAGTGACACTTACAATCACTAGGCACGCGAACCTCACTTCTCGAAAGACAAAGTAGACCACTCTCCTATGCTGACAAGTAAGGGTTGAGGCAAATCTTTAAGATAATGGCAACCGGGCCATCATACCAGATGGGACTCCCACAGCAAACAGTGTGAGGTCTAGTTGGGACTTCATACCAGGGTAATCCCCTGAATGTTGGTGAGTCCAGCACCGTCAACAATTTGGTGCTAGAAGGAGGGCCAGATGACAAGTTGAGTCCTCACATCTATTTTGAATCTCTACATATCAATCATGACTAACTACAGAGTTTCTCTTCCGGAGTGTATCTCTTATGGAAACAACTTTAAAATCTCAGAAGAACTCTCAGATAACTTGTCACATAAAACATATGATGGTGGAAGCCATGTAGCCTTGGTTAGGCATGCGATCAACATTGTAGGCTCATGCAAAAGACATGGAATCTTTGAAGAATACATGACCTGCGCACTGTTTGTCTACACGCTTCGAGGGCACCCATTTCACTAGTGTGCCACATTGCCTAAAAAATATATTCATTCTCTTACTCATCTGGTCACAGAGATAGACCATGCTTTCAATCACTTTAACCGTAAAGCACTCGATAAAGAAATTTTGAAATTACGAAAAGCACCCAATGAATATATTGATCAGTTTTATGCATGCTTTTGTAATCTTGCATACCAATTCCCTGAAGATGAAATTGATTGGGAATTTCTCGATGGAGATTTGAGTACCTTCTTCACATATCTAAAAACCCGCAATTCTTGAAATCATTCAAATCCCACTCTGCACACTTCGGTGATGGAGCTATGCAATCACAATTAGGCACAGTTACTGTCACAAGTGACTATTCACCTTCACGTCATCAAAAAACTCAACCATTGTAGAGTGATGTGGGAGATTATGTACACACATATGTTGAACTGTCACATCCTCCCGCCCCACCTGCTCTTGATATATATGGAGATTTGGCTTGAAAGCCTGTTGGTTTCCACGTGGATTCATTCCCTCAACCTCCATCACCACGTTTTGTTGATCCTCTAGATTTTACTGTCTTATGTTCTTCCATTCCGGACTCCTCACCTGCTATGAATGAGAATCAAGTTGTCGACAGAGTTGGTGTTATGCAGCCAACCTGCGCCATCATTCATGATGAGTGTGTGTTGGAATCTAAAGAATAACCCGCAGTGAAGGATGACACCCTTCCATCCGTGCCTCACCTGCTCTATCCTAACATCCCCTGTGATTCTGCCACTATTGGTTCCCCCTATGAAAACTCATTTCTGGATGTTTCTACTTCTGATCATTCACAGGACACATCGGATGTCAATTTTTCATTACATTGTGGAGAGGAGAAATATTCCTCCGGAAATTTTTCCAAGCTGTCATTTGTCATTCCTAAAAACACAGAGGACGAACATCCTTGCTTCTCATCTACCCGTCTACCTGATTCATCAAATCATGAGGATGCCAACAAAAATCCTGAATTTTCTGATCTTGGTTTTCGTGATCTCTCTACTTCTTCATATGATCACGATGTTGATTCAATCATTGTTAATATGTCTAAGGCACTGGTCTATGATGATCTATCTATCGACGAAGTCAAAACCCCATAGACTGTCGAGGCACTTTAGCCTGAGCTTATGGCTATGTCAAGTCCTCGCTGTCCTTAAGGTGGTTTTGCTTCTGATCGGGAAATTGTTGGAACACCCATGCCTTCCAAGTGATAGTGTTGCTAAATGGAGCATTGACCACAAAAAAGGAAGCTAACAGGCCCAGTGTCAGCACCCTCAAGGGAGTGGGGTTGAAATTAGTAGTGCTCCCTGGTGAGGCGCTCCACCTATTACAGGATGGAGTGATCGCAGAGCTGAGGGCCCGCGAGCATTGCCCTTTGCAAGTGATTTGTGAGCAGAAGATTAATAATGAATAGATGGCCCTACAGTGACACTCTTCCATCACCGTCGTGACCAAGGTAACCGACCAAAACAAGCGCATAGTTTAGGTCATGGAGGAGGCATGCCAAATGGTCCTGGAGTTGGCCATTCATAAGGAAGAACTGGTTGAGTTGCGCATTCACCAGCTTGCTACAAGGGTGTGTGATGCTCGCACAAAGTTGGATAAGGTTCAGCTGGAGCTGAACCTACAGATTACAAATTTACAGTTAAAGGCCTAGCCTTCAACTCTTCCAGAAGTAAAGGAACAGTGTGCAACTGCTGTCACAGAGGTGATAGTGGTAGATAGTGCAGTGTCAGACTGCACACAACTTTTTAAACATTCGTTCGAGGTCTTGACGAGCTTGCAGGAGGACCCTAATGTATAGCGGCTAGAGATAGAAGCATGAGACATGCAGCAGTGCTATGATGAATTAAAAGTTACAACGTGAACCATCACTCTCACGCAGAGATAGGTGAAGCTGCAGGAGGCCAAACAATTGAAAGAATAGGTAGATGCAGTGCAACACAAGGAGGCAGTGCTGAAGGTGTGCTTGAAGCCCTGGTTGGATGAGGCTCATTTAGCCATGGCATCTATTGAAGGCAAGCTTTCTCATCTGCAAGAAAATTAATAGAAGCTTCAAGTTGACAGTTCAATACCAACGACTGAGTAGTTGGTTGAAGAAGCGAAGTAGGCGGCCACATAGTGCACTATCGAGGTTGTCGTCATACAGGTCGAGCTGGGAGGTCTTCACGCCAAGATATCTGTGCCTGCAAAGTGACTCGAGGGTGAGTCACCATGTTTGTGTTGGGGGCCTGTTGGGAATGGGTTCCCCCAAGGACAGTTTTGGGGCTAAAAGCTCATGTTTTGGGATCATTTTGTAATAAAATTGTAAAGTCTCCACATTTTGTGGTCGCGGAGCATGAATGTGTCAAGTTTCATAAAGGGTTGTCCTCCCTTATTTTGTAAAGTGTAAATTTGGCTCTAAAGATCCACCCATATTCTGCGGACCATGGGATTGTATAAAAAGGAGCTAAGTAAGTAAGCTCTAAGTAGGTAGTTGGTAGACAAGTTTTGGAGTCTTTGTAGAGAAGTCTAAGTGTTTCAGGTTGTAGCGTAGGTAGAGGCTCTGTAACTAAGTGTGCAGAGGCCTAGGGTGGATGTTCGCAGCTGAGTGTGTAGACCCTTGTAGCTGTGTGCGTAGGGTAGATAGAGTCTGTATTAATATGAAGATATCAATAAAGAGAAGTATTTTACGAATTCTGTGTAATTATTTTTTGTTAGTGCATCTGGTTATATTGCATTTTGGGTTTAATTTACAATGTTCATGTGATGCACGAATGTATGTGACTGTATTGGTTAATTGAATGCAAGTAAGAATATCAGTTTCTACGGCACTAACTATGGTTGATTAGTAAGATAAGTAAAAAACTTAAGAGAACTTGGGAACCTATACAATACATTGTCATAGCAACAGGGAAGTACTTGGATCCCAGGTTAAGGATGTGCGACAGTCAATCGTACACCTTTGTGAAGGTATTGAAGGGTGGAATAAAGCGTAGACTGACAAATCCCTAAATCTTAGTGATATTTTGGAGAATTTGGTATCTACAAATAAATACTAATTCCCTAGATAAGTAGTTGTATCTAGAACAACAATTTAAAGTGTTTTAGTCTTTTTCCTATAAGCAATAGATAAGATGAGAAGATGAGAAGACCTACTTGTAGTTTCATTTTCCTCTCATCTTCCTCGTATCGATCCTATCGCTGCTTCCAATGCTTAATACGCTTGATAAGTACTTGTAAACACAACAGAAGAAAAAAAAAAAAAAAAAAGAAGAAGAAGAAGAAAGAAAGAATTAATCAAAGCACATGATCTATTGAATATAAGTGAAAGAAATCAGATACAATTCACACATATAAGCATTATGAATCAATACAAACATATGGGAGAAAGGTTCAAACACTTTATTAAATAGAAGAAGGAATTACAACCATTGGTATCTGATTCAAAGCCATTTCTCTAGCTTGGATCCCATCCACATCACATCAAAAGCATGACAAACTTGTAGCATTGTAATACTTGCTTCAAAGCCAAATCTCATCGCAACATTATCTCTTTATATTCAACATAATCCAGCCCCTGATCACTTAGATGAGTGGTCAATTTATAGGAAGATGAAGGAGGTTCTATCATAAATGGTGGCATTGAATGGCCTTCCATACTTAGAATTAGTTCCATGAAGCAAGGGATGAGAGGATAGGATGCACCTTAACTCAGTCGTCATCCATTTTTGGGCTCATAGGAGTTGATAAGTGAGGGAACCTTCTATGTGACTCCAAAAGATAAGAATGTTCCCCAAATCCTATGTGAATTTCACTCAATCTCGGCCAGCGTAGGTGAAAAGCCTAAGTGCTCTGCAGAACACCCTGGCAGTGGACTCAACTGCTCTGCAGCACACTGTTACAAGGGCTTACTGTGTTGGTCCATCTAGAGGCTATTTTTGCATGTCTTCAAGTCATGAGAATGTCTGCGAAGGAGACATTCAAAGGGGTGACCTGTTTAGGGCACGAAGCAACTAAAATTAGGATTTGATGAGCCCTAAAACATTGATCTAGATGATGGGATTGATGTGCCCAAATGGATCTATAACAGTTGCCCCCTAAAGCATGAAGTCGGAAAAATGCCAATGTCTAATGAAATGCTTTATGATGTGATGAGGTGGTTTCGAAGTGGAAGGTGACCTGCATCAATTACAATACATATATCATGATATTTAATTTTACATGAATTGCTTAGGGAAGGTATACCCATGCTCAGCTTATAAAATTTCATTACATGTACATAAATAGTCGTCTATAGATATAGACCCATGATTAGAATGACCATCAATGTAAATCAATTGTACATATGATTTAGTACTCCTGAAATCACAGCCCGGATGGATGAAACTAGATCCAGGGTCTTCTATCTCATTCAATCATTCACTCAAGTACGAATCTAACCACGTGAATATGTGATCTAAAGTCAAACATGGGAAGACACCATCTGATTACCAGTCAATGATGTAAGTTGTTAACAGATGTGAGAGAAATCACCGATAATGATAATGATCCTCAAGGTATTGCAATACATTATGCATGGTTTGAATGGATGATTTGATGTCGAACACCATACAAAGTCTTTCAGTCGAAGGCCATTGATTTCAACCTATCCTCGAAAGCGATAAAACTGCCATTGATGCATGGAAGCCTCAAGGTACTGGAAGGGTGTTTCTAAGTCAACTTCTTGGATAATGTGCTGATGTCGACAAGAAGTGATTCATCGTAGGAAATCCTTGATGTATCCCACATCAACGACACGAAATGAGTGTAATGATTTTAGAGATGGAATTTGACTAACAACACAAGGTTCGGGAATGGCGGTCATGGAAATGAAGGTTTATGGTATTGTAAAGGATGAATTTTGACTGAATGACTTCTCTTGAACATGTCAGAGACACTAAAACGAATTGGTAGCATTGACCCAAAACAAATTGAGGGATGGTATGATAGACCAATGGTGTGATAACCATCAAGCTAATAACCCAACTCAGATAGTCACGGTGATGGAGTGAAAGTGTCATGTTTAAGAGCGAACTACCACCATAAAGTGGTTTCCCCTCTCTCCCATTTTCCTCAGTCATTGTTGACCAGTACCTCTTTAATTTTATCAAGTTTGAGGAGGATAAGATATGCTTGTTTTATAATTTCACCCTTCAGGCAAATCCATCACTATTGGATGTTTTAGCAAGTCTAGCGAAGGTGAAACTTGCTCTTGTCTAGATGGACAAGTTTGTCACTATTTGATGTTTTAACGAGTTTAATGAAAAAATAACTCAGTCCTTTTAATGTTTAGAGAGTTTGAAAAGGGACAAAAAGAAAACTCCACAAGTTATTTTTCGTTGATTTGTCTGTCAAGCCCGAAAGATCATAAAACAATACGAGACAGAACCTATTGACTATGTTTGGTCAACGTATTCCTTTTTCATAAATAATCTATCTCAACACGAAAAGGGGTTAAACTTATGCTGAGTAGATGTTATTTCCAATCCATTAACGAGCTGAAAAGGACAAGCGCTTGACAATATTTTCATGTTTCAAGATTCTGAAAATAGCTTAAAGAGGACTCCACTTTGAGGAACGAGTGGTGTCTAGGATAGCAACTAGTTCTGGTGATGTTGGAACTTATGAAAACATCTTGATTTCTATGAAGAGGTTGGCTAATAAGACCACTCATTACAACTGTTCATCAAAAAGGGTAAAACAACCAAGTGAAAGCGTATGATCGGTCGGGATGATAGTGACAATGGAAGGAGAAAAACCAAGGGTCATCTAACCAAAGATGCTGATAGAATGGCAATCATGAGGGTTAAAATGGAGATGAGTTCATTTTTACACAAGCTTGAACCATAGGGAACTATGCTTGGATTCAGTTTCGTGTTTACACAAGCTTTAAACGACAAACTATGCTTGGAAATAGTTTCATTTTTACACAAGCTTGAAATGAGGAAAACAAACTTTGCTTGAAACTGGTTTCATTTTTACACACGCTTGAAATGAGGAAAAACTATAATTGAAATTGGTTTACATGCCCCCAACATCATGAAAGGGAGAGTCTCCTGTAACCAGATGGAAGTCGCTACGGTGAAGCAGGATGGTTCTCCAACACTTTTTGGCTTCGTCTAGATAGGGACAAAAGTGAATGGGGTGATTCTCTTCACATAATCTAAAGGGAAACTTAACTTTACCACTACGTGTATGCGTCCTAAGCTTCATTGCATTCACTTAAGTAGACTACTCGAAGCTATGAGGTAGATGGAGTGAAGGTTCACTTACGAGATCAAGTGAAAGACTCAATTGGGATATTACGAGATATAATCAGATACTCGAATTGGAACTTTTCTCTAGGGGACCTTGTTTCATTTTTTAATGAGCTTAACACAAGTCAAGGAACTCTGCTCAGATTCCTTGTTTCATTTTTTAACGAGCTTGACACAAGAAAAGGAACTATGCTCATACCCTTTGTTTCATTTTTTAACGAGGTGGACACAAGACAAGGAACTATCCTCATATCCTTGGTTTCATTTTTTAACGAGGTTGACATAAGACAAGGAACTATCCTCATACTCCTTGGTTTCACAACTCACAAGAGGTCATGAAGGAGAGATTTCATTCCAATGCCCCTAGTACATGATGTACAACATCACTGAATTGATCGTCAGTTGATGTAGGTATGGAATGGGTTGCCACATAACTGACCCATGGAGGGGATGATACCATTAGTACAATAGGACCATTTAGGGAAGATGGATGACTGGAAGCCATATTTGGACCGGGAAATGAAAGTTGGTCAATCGTAACTCACCCTCGAGTCACTCTGCGACGACAAAATGCGAAGACTTTATAATTTTATTACAAAATGGTCTCAAAACATGAGCTTTTAGCCCCAAAACTGTCCTTGGGGGAACCTGTTCCCAACAGGCCCCCAACACATACATGGTGACCTTCCCTCGAGTCACTCTGCGAGTGCGAAGATCTTGGCACGAAGACCTCCCAGCTCGACCTGTATGACGGCAACCTCGGTAGTGCACTATGTGGCCGCTTACTTCGCTTCTTCAACCAACTACTCAGTCGCTGGTCCTGAACTGTCAACCTGAAGCTTCTACTGATTTGCTTGCAGATGAGAAATCTTGCCTTC
This sequence comes from Pinus taeda, assembly GCA_000404065.3. Taxonomy (NCBI): domain Eukaryota; kingdom Viridiplantae; phylum Streptophyta; class Pinopsida; order Pinales; family Pinaceae; genus Pinus; species Pinus taeda. Next base: position 20,943 of record APFE030515064.1, read on the forward strand.
AATAGAGGCCATGACTGAATAAGCCTCATCCAACCAGGGCTTCAAGCACACCTTCAGCACTGCCTCCTTGTGTTCCACTGCATCTACCTATTCTTTCAATTGTTTGGCCTCTTGCAGCTTCACCAGTCTCTGCGTGAGAGCGACAGTTCATGTTGTACCTTTTAATTCATCATAGCGCTGCTGCAGGTTCCGCACTTTTATATCTAGCCACTATACATTAGGTTCCTCCTGTAAGCTTGTCAGGACAGTTAGCGCTCAAATCTACCTTAGGCTAAAATAAGGTGAGACTCAAGGCCACATCAAACCACGCTCAGCCTCGTAGCTAGCCCTACGAGGACAAGAGAGGGCTCTCTCCGGGTCAAACTTGGCAAAAGATAATCAAAGAGGCTTGAGATGACCGAATTGATGACTAATTTTAGGCTAGGTATGAAGTACAAAGAGTTTATAATTGATTTTTAAAGATTTTGTTGAATTCAAGGGAAAGGCAATTTTGGATGCGGGGATGAGGCACAGCTTTTGCAGAGGTCTACTTGGGGAAAGATAGGCGATTGAATTGATGCCTTAAAGCAAGTGAGATGAATAGATCAGACGGATGTGGAGCTAAGGAGAGCAAGGAAGTCTCAAGGATTCTCCTTAAACTGAAGAAAACATAGAAAAATAAACAAATTTAAAGGCAGAGCATAGCAAGTTCATGGATTCTACCTTAACACTTCATTTGTTTAATTACAGAAGATTAAATAAAGAAGGTGGTACACTTACACAACTTAAAAGTACCGAGAGAAACACACCATCAACACAGAAATCCACATGAATCCCAAATAGTGCTACAAAACCCTGGTCTTTCCTTTGCCAAAATGCAGATAAGATATGTACAATATAGTGTCTAGCTATTCCCAAGAGTCCAACCCTGAAAATGACTAAGAAAATACATAATATAGGCAATCCAACTCATCCCCTTGCCTCTAGGGGTCGACCTCATCATCATAGGAGATGTTTCAACCAATTCTAAACTAAGCACTACAATCTAGGCAGTCAAAACAACTTGCCTCTATAAGCTAGGAAACCTATTCATTCATTACATTTTTGCTATTTTATGAATGAATCATATAGAATAGGTAAATAAGTTTCATAACAACATAAAGTTCCAATAATTACATGAAGAAGGGTGAAAAATCCCATCACAAGTCAAAACTAGTCAAACTGGCTAGATTTGCTGAGCTGAGGACCAAAACTGTGCCAAACAACCCTGTGCGCCGCGCGCCTTTCCACCTGATTTTGGGGCACTTCCCGGCATCCAAATTGATCTCAAGTTGGCTTTTTGGAAATCCCTGGATGTCTACTTTCCAACCCAAGTGGAATTTTCTAATTTGGTCTCCATTTGACCCTCCAAAAGTGGATTCTCCCAGAAGTACTTCTTGCTGGTGCAAAAAGTGGCAGAAAGGTGATTTTCATGATGTTTTTGAGCTTTTGATCACCCAAAACTTGATTAAATGCCTTGGAAATGGCTGAGCATGTGTATTTCATCATGAAAAATCCAAAAATATAAGCCACCTATGATTTGGACCTCCCCAACTTATGGGTCGCGCGCTGAGCGCGACGCATAGAGCCAAAAAACCTGTTTCGCAAGCCAAAAATTTTGAAACAACAAAATTTTCTCCAAATTTGCCAAAATTTTGAGTGAAGACCCTCCATCATGTATCATGCTCAACTAATGAAGCCTCGGCCAAAACTCAAAGCGGATCAGGCCTTTTGCATTGTTTTTGTGCTTTGCTCAAACGCCTCTTGAGAATCTTCATTCTCGCTTTGCAAACATGCATGCGAGCCCAATAGTGAGTCTTCATGTGGCGAAGCATGTCTTTGTCCCTGTTTTCTTTCGCCAACAACTTCTCCAAATGAGTGTTCACTCGGATGAGCATTGATTCCCGATCAATAGGTGTCAAATCACCGGGTCTTCTTCGAGCCAATTCCCGGTCTTCCCGAATCTTCCGCAGCTCATAAAGTTCATGCTCATCTTCCAGTTGTTTGTTGCACTGCTCCAAGTAGTTGATCACCCATTTAGCCATCTTCGATTTCTTTTGCAGCGACTCGTTCTCGGCCCTTTTCTCTCGGATGATCTCCTTGAGCTCCGAGTTAGGCGAGCTAGCATCAACATCAATGATACCCTTATCATGACCTCCTGAAGGACCCTCATCAACCACCATGGGTCTCTTGCCCCTATCCTAAATCTGTACCTGTGCTGAAGACAGAGGTGAGGCCCCTTCCACATGATGTGGAGATAATACTCGCTCTACTGATGATGTCAACGAGACCCCTTCCACCCCGGGTGGAGATAGTACTCATCGTGCGGCTACAAATAAGGCCCTGGGGCCTTTCTGATATGTCACATATACTGGAGCATCAACATGCTCGGTCTCATGAATGTCAAACTGTTGTGAAGGCCCTCCCTCATCATGAACTATCTCTGGAGGAGGCTGTAGCACGGAAAAGAAATCACGGATGCATCACTATGATTTTGATCAATGCATAGTGATATATGCTCATGTGCTGATGTGCCAAGGTCTTCCTCTGTACTAAAGGTACCATCCTCTCTATGTTTCGGCACATGAAAAACGGAATGCTCATCATACGTACCCGTGTGAAATGCATCAACAAACGAACATGGTACGCATAGAGACGTGAAAATCTGCCCTCACAGCTGAAATACTGAATGATGAGTTTCATCAATGGTGCAAACTCATCTTTCAGGTATCTGAAAGGAAAGGCTGCGCTCAAGTGTCT
>APFE030515066.1:4215-42246 GCA_000404065.3 Pinus taeda
TACAGTTTCTATTTCATTTATGGAAAAAATTCAAAAGCTACATGGAAACCCAAAGATTATTGTAAGTGACAGAGATCCCATTTTCACTGGAAATTTTTGGACATAATTATTTTCTTATATTGGTACTCAGTTAGCTCATAGCTCATCTTATCATCCTCAATCTGATGGGCAAAATGAGATAGTAAACAAATGTTTGGAAGGATATCTTCGTTGCTTTGTATCTAATAAACAGACACAATGGGTCAAATGGTTACCTCTAGCTGAAAGGTGGTATAACACTTCCTTCCATACAGCAACAAAAATGACCCGATTTATGGCACTTTATGGGTATCAACCACCATCCATCACATCATATTTAAGAGAAAATTCTAAGGTTCAGGCAGTGGAACATCACATCGAACATCAACAACAAGTCCTCAAACTCAAAGGATAACCTCGTGTTGGCACAAAATAGAATGAAACAACAGGCAGATCAACATCACAGCGAAAGAAGTTTTGATGTAGGTGATTGGGTATTCCCACGGCTACAACCATATAAGCAAATGTCCCTCAAGCAAGCTAAGAAGGACAATAAATTATCAACAAAGTATTACGGTCCATACAAGGTGTTGCAAAAGATTGGTACTATGGCATACAATTGAGCTTCCTGCAGCTTCTCGATTGCACCCAGTTTTCCATGTTTCAGGTTTAAAGAAGGTTATAGGCGACAAGCTCCCAGTTCAAACAATATTGCCAGAACTTGACGAGGAAGGAAAAATTATATTGGAACCGAAAGCAGTCATAGAAACAAGAACTCGACAGCTACGAAATCGTTCAATTTCAGAGTATCTTATCAAGTGGAAGAACTTATCCGCTGAAGATTCCACATGGGAGGATGAGAATTTTATGCAGAAGTATCCAGAACTACTCAAGCGTTGAGGACAACACTTTTTGAAGGCGAGGGGCATGTTGGGTCCCTATAATACTAGTGATTACCCCATTACTATTGTAGTTATACCCCTTATTAATATTGTTGTGCCCCTATTGCCCCCATATTGTTATTACTGTGCCCCATAGAATCCCTCTATTGTTATTTTTGTGGCTTTATATTATTATTGTTAGGTCGCCTGGTTTATAGTGACTCCTTAGACTCCTATATATAGAAAGGAGGTTTTGTCATTTGAATCATCCAAGAATTGTTCATTTATGTAATGTAAAGGAGGTTGCCCCCTCGAAGAGGCTGAATTCTAAGGCGTTGATCTATCTTTTCTATCTTTTCTTGAGCTGGTTTCATAACATAGAGTGCTTCACTAGCATTGCGGTGGTATAACAATTGTAGTGAATCATTCGAACAACATGCAAGAACCCTGCATAATGAGCTCACGCATTGAAGGCATGAAGTCTGACAAGGATCAAAGGTTTACTCATCATGGTGAGGATCAAAGTTACGTGCATACACATTCACTAAAGTAGTGAGAAGGCCAACATTTACTGGAGTACTTAGAAGGTAGTGTTGATGGTATTGGAAAATTTTCAACCAAGGGGGTCTCCTCGATATAAAGTCCCAACTAGATCTCACACCAATTAGACTAGGAGTCCCAACTGACAAATAAGGTCAGTTTCCATTATTCTTAGGAATTTTCTTTGGATGCAATTATCAACATAAGATATTATAAAAACATTCTTTTAAACAAGAAAGTAAGTTGGCACTATGAAGCATACAATTGCAATGCATATATGGTAATTTCACGGAAGGGAAAAGAAAGAGAGAGCCTCTAGAAGAAAAGTAATAGTACTCTCCTAAAAGAGACACACAAGAGCATGAAATAATTGTTGATTAACCTGCAAATTAGTTCACAAGATGACAATGATGATGAAAATAAAGTAACAATGCACACTCAACAAGATACGTACCAAAGCCAACGAAATAGTTAATTTTCATTAATACGTGTTAACATAAACATACATCACAAACAATGAAATAATAGTCTCACAATCATTCACAACATATGTATGAAAGTGCGCCAACTCTGAGAGATTCATACGTTAAGTGAAAGTCCCAAGATACATGAGTACAACACTGCCACACTAGCCCCAATAGTGAAACATTAAGTCACCACTTGCTCCTCCAAAGGAAGACCTTCTCTCCTATGCCAAACTAGAGAAGCCAAGGTGAAAAGTACAAATTACCTTTAGCTATGAGGGTGTATTTATAACAAATGAGGTGACTCTCCACCTCCCATATGACTCTTGAAATTCCCTCATGACTCTTGCACTCCCTTATGAATTTTCAAATTCCTATGTGACCTTTGAGCTTCTATATGATTTAAAAACTTTCAAGTGAATTTTCACATTCCATGTGGGACCCTTGGGTTTCCACACATTTTACATTTTTTAGTTATTTGAAAATATAATAATTTCATTCCACAAATGATGTGTCAAAATACATTGACTCATATGACTCTTGTGGTGACACTTTGATAAGCCATGACTTAGCGAAAATGATGACACAAAACTTTATTGTGATGTGTCAATGTCAAGATTTCCTCCTTGCTACCATATTTGTATCTTCATGATAGATCTTGCAAGAAATTCATTTTCATCCTCCAAGAGGTTGGTTGATATGGAGTCTTCCATGTGCTCTTGATATTTAATCTTCTATCTTGATCTAGTGTCCCTTCATCTCTTGGCTTGATGATCTCTTTGTTCCTCTAGCTTCACACGTGTCTTCTTACATGATCTCCTTGACATCCTATTTGAGAATCTTCTTGTCAAGTCAAGATACTAGCACCTGCAAATGGAGTTCACTCATGACAATATGACATTGATCCCAAAATATTTGTATCTAACTTTTTCTTCATGCAAAATTCTTGATTGAGCTAGGTCTGAGTGTAAGATTGAGGAAGAGGCCTAGGGATTGAACAATGCACATAAACATGAGGCAACTATGAGGGTCTAGTCATTGAAACTATGTAATGCATAGTGGCTAAGGGATGGGAAGGAAATATTATGCAGTTGAGGGAGTCAGGTATATAGTGAGGCAAACTTACTCATTATGATTGTGCAATGCACAATTCTATAAGGACCAAGACAATTGATCGCGCAATTGAGAAAGTCAAGGATTGAGAAAAATCCTGAATATTGGATGAGAATGAGCAGTGCATAGTGGAGTCCTAATTGGGAAAAGATTGCGTAGTGATAAAGTGCAAGAGGTGGGGAATGGACACTAAGATTCCGCAATGCATAGTTCTTGGAGGAAATTATTACATAGTGCAAAGTTCCAGGAAGAAAAGATGGATGGCTAGGATTTTTGAATGCACAGTGTGCATTTGAAGGGAGAAAGAGGATAAGTGGTTGGTTAGGAAAGATGCAAGGACAAGGACACTTCATAAATGGACTAAGTGTGGGATCAATAAGACAAAAAGATAAGAACAAAGCATGTAACATGACTTGAAAATGATCACACACTCATAAATGATCAAACACATGAAAATGAAACACTTAACACCAAAAATCAACATGCATCCATTTGAAACAATGACAAAACTACACTTACCTCCAAGTGCGACACTTAAGATACACCTTTACAAGAAAAATGTCGACTGCAACTAGAAAGTGTGCTAGGTTGTGGGAATGTGTCTAACACATAATCTTATGATATATATGATTAGCTAATGTATAATAGTGCAATAGAGATGCCTCTAGTAATGTGCCAAGGTGCAACACATGGAGGAGTATAAACAATTAAAAGTGACACTTGCGGCAATAAGAAAAAGTGAAAACGAAAATTGCAAAAGCTAAATAAGGTGAAAGTGACACATGATAAAGAGAACATAAAGAAAACTTGACACTTGTGAAAGTGAAATAAAACAAGAACGTAAGTTGTGAAAGTGAAAGTGACACTTGCGAAAGCAAAAGGTGTGCAAAAGAGAAAATTGAGAAAACTCACTAGAATGACGGTACACTTGCAACTGAGAGTGAGGGAGAATCTCAACTGGAATTTCACACCAAATTCCCATAGGGATTGTGCAGTGCACTATCACCAGGATGTAGAAAATCCTGTAGATTAACAATCTCATGCAATTTACTAAAGCACAAGACAAGAATCTACTTCTACTTTCAACTAGCGGAAGCCAATAGATTGATGAAAAAATATGAACAAGAGGAAGATAAATCAATGGCACATAACACAAGATGTCTTTTGGAAAAGCCACTGCTCAAAACCCCATATATCAGAAATATGATTGAAGATACATAGCTTGTTCTCACTAGAACAATTCCACACGAGTATGCTAAACTCTCTCAGCTCACAAGCTAGCTCTTGGCCAACACTTATCCAATTCTATAGCTCTCCAAGCTCCTAATCTCTTGCGTAATTCCTAGTATGAATAGCCCGTATTTAAAGGGAATTCATGCTTCCAAAACTACACAATCTAAACATAGGATCAATCTTTGTTGCATACATGATATTTACACTCCAGTAAATAATACCACTGATAGTACACTATCCCTGTACTCTAGTCTCAATTGGGTCTTTCTCTGAACTAACATGCATGAGTTTGTCATGAGGGAATCTTCAGTTAATTGGAGTAGCACTAGTGGATGCATTAGTGCACCGATTTATTGTTAGTCCTCTATTAGTTCCAAAAACAAATTAGAACTAATTTAACTAAACTTAACTCAGTAAACTGAGTGATCTAATTTCAAACTCAATTTAAACTCATACTAGACCCCTAAAACATATGGAGAATATGTACAAGACTACAAAAAGACTTCCAACTCGAAATTCCTAAGCTAATTAAGTTAATTAAACTTAATTAATTAGTTACAAGTTTCTATGAGAATATATTTCATTTTTAATTCTCAGTTTAATTCAAAGACAAACTAAATTGGAATTTCTTGTTTCCATTTCTCAACACTCCCTCTCAACAAGAAAGGGATTATCAGCTACCCTGATCCTGTCTCTGTGAAGCTCGAATTTACATCTTGAAAATTCCTTTGTTAAAATGTTAGCATCTTGCTCCTCAATGGGAATCTACTCTAACAACATAATCCACCTCAATACACAATCTCTGAGATGATGATATTGGATATCAATATGCTTGGACCGATCATGAAAAACTGGATTTTCAAAGAGTTTTATACAACTCTGTTTATTGCAGTAAATCAAAGTTGGGTCCATCTACTGACCAAACAAACCAACTGGGATCTTCCTTATCTAGATGGCTTCACATGCTGCCTGATTCACAACAATGTACTCTGTCTATGCCGAACTGAGTGCAACCGATCTTTGTTTCCTGCTATACCAAGAAACTTTCGTTGTCCCATTATTGAAGATCCCTCCTGATGTGCTCTTCTGGTTAGATGGACTCCCTACCCAATCTGCATTAGTGAAGCCTTGAAGCTTCACTCCCTCTTTTCATCTGTACCATAATCCATATTGAGAAATTCCCCTGAGGTATCTCAACACATGATTTTCCACCTTCCAATATAGCTTGGTAGGCCTAACCATCGCTTGACTAAGTTGGTTAACTGCATAGCACATATCTGGTCATGTGTTCACCAAGTACATGAGTGAACCCACAAGCTACTTTAAACAATAGCTTCCACTACTTCCCTTGAAGTAGCATCCTCCTTCCTCTAGTTATCTGTTAGAGGAGTCTTCGTGGGTTTGCTTCTCTCCATGCGCAATCTGCTGAGTATCTCGTTGGCATACTTGCACTGAGACACAAACAACTCACCATCTCCCTGCCATACCTCCATGCCAAGAAATTAATGCATGAGCCCCATGTCCTTCACCTCAATCTCTCATGCAAGGTCATCCTTGCAAGACTTGATCAACTGATCATCACCTGTCAGTATGAGATCATCAACATAAAGTACAACGATCAACAATTTACCTTCCATCACTATGTGGTACAGGTTCCCAGCCGCTTCACCCTTCGTGAAGCCCAACCCGGTGAAGTAGCTATCTATCATGGTGTACCAAACATGAGGTACTTGCTTCAGCCCATACAACGCTTTCTTGAGCCGACACACATGCAACTCACAATCAAAGGTTTCAAAACCTTCAGGCTACTCTATGTACAACACTTCCTCAATCATGCCATTAAGGAAGGTTGTATTTACATCCATTTGATGTATCTTCCAACCCATCTGTGCTGATAGTGCAAATGTAGATCTGATTGATGAGTACCTTGCAACAGGAGAAAAGGCCTTATCATAGTCAATCCCCTCTACATGGCAAAATCCACAGGCCACAAATCTAGCCTTATGATTCTCCACACTACCATCTGCATCTTTCTTTACCTTGTACAACCAACAGGAGATCACCACTGAATTTTCCTTCGGTCTTGGGACCAAATCCAAAACACTGTTACGAACTATGGAGTCATACTCCTCCACTATGGCATCAACCCAAACCGGATGTTGCACTGCTTCCTTAAAGAAATATGGCTTTGTCACAACACATTCGCCCATAAGAGCCATGTATCCAGTGTACCTATCGGTGACCTCCTCTCCATGCACTGAGAAGTAGGTGCTCCCACATTCTCCCATGCATCATCCAACAATCTGTGAGCCTCTCTGGTGTGCTTTCTTCCATCTCTGGAAGACTCTGCTTGAGTGGATGTCTCCATTCCTGGACCCTATGCATGTGGCTGCTCCACATCAATCTAAGGCTTCTCAACCTTAGGAGCTAAAAGCTGCTCATCCACATGTAGCTCAAGCTCCCTCTCAAGGGAAACTCACATGGCCTTCTCCTCATCAATCTGACCTCCCTATGAACCAATGTCATCCTGCTGGTCAGAAGGTACACTCAGTATTTGTGAGGTGTATCAATGTACCCCACAAATATCCCCAACTCTGTTGTAGGCTCAAGCTTCTTCCATGCATCTTTGTTCATATGGCAATGTACAAATGACACAAAAGTCGTGAAGTGACCAACATCTGGCCTCTTACCAGAATAAGCCTCCTCTAGTGTCTTCATCTCAAGCATATGATGTGGGCTATGGTTCTGAACATAAACGTTGTGTTGCATGCCTCAGCTCACAAGTGTAGTGGTACGCCCCGATCATGCAACATCACCCTTGCTGCCCCTACTATGCTTATGTTCTTCCTCTCGGCCACCCCATTCTGAAGAGGGTTATGGGGTGCTGTCAACTCCTGTTCAATCCCTTCCGCTACACATAAGTTCTTAAACTTGTTTGAGACATACTCACCACCACTATCACTCCGTAGAGCTTTAACCTTCTTGCCCGACTCTTTCTCCACTAATGATTTAAACTCACTATAATTTGTGAAGGTTTTATCCTTTTTCTCTGCATGAATAATATCCAACATTTACAAGAAAAGTCATCAACAAGTATAACATAATACCTGTGTTTGGCCATGGATGCTGTCAAGAATGGTCCACACACATTTGAATGGACTGACTCTAGAAGAGACTCTACTCAATCGTCTCTTTTGTGAAAGGTATCAACTTGCTCAAACGTACCTTTGGGAAGACCAGTAGAGATTTGCTGCAATATCTTCAAATCCCAATGATGCAAGTGGCCCAATCGCCCCTACCACAACTCACCATTGTCTCGTCTTTGCACCCTTTCTACTTTTGTGCTCAAAGAACCACACTCCTCTACCTCCAGCTTATAGAGATTCTTCACCTGAATCCTTATCTTCTTTACTTCACCCATGGCTATGTGTCGAAGGAACTCCTTTCCTTTCGAGAAGATCACATCATAACCTCTATCCTCAAGCATGGAAATGGGTAGGAATTTCTTCTTCAACCCAGGAACATACATAATTGTTGGGTAGCGAAAGCCCCGCGCAACGGGTATGGGCCGCGAAGCCTGAAATTTTGGGTAAGAGTAGGGTAAAGACTCCGCGAGATGCAGAGTGCGATTTGTAATAAGTCAAAGTCAAAAGGGTAGTCTGCCCAAAAATAATGTAAATAAATGTAAGTTGAGTAGGCTTGCGGTCCATGGAAAGGTATAAATAGAGCGAGGCTCTATGGGTAGAGTAGCTAAGTTTTGGTATGATTTTGAGATCTAAAATGTAATGGGTGTTTGAGAAGAGCATTCTGAGAATGTCTGTAAGCCCAAGTAAGGGGTTTGGGTAGAGAATAGAGGCTTTGCAGCTGTGTGCACAGAGGCCTGGAAGGGTCCGCAGCTGTGTGCGTGGACCCCTGTAGTTGAGTGTGCAGGGGAGATCTAGATGTAAAGGTGATAAGTGGAAATAGAGATAAGTTTCTTCTGAATTCTGTGTTAATTCTGAACTGTCACAACTCTGTTCTTTTATGGTTAATGAAACTGTTTTGATCTGCGCGCATTTTCTTGTTGAGTACTTGTGAATCGTGTTTAATATTAATATGCGAACTAAATGAAAGTAATACATGTTTTCTTAAAGACCTCTCTAAGTAGATCTGGGTTATAATACTTAATCAAATAAATTAGATCTGTAATCAGCACGGTAAGAGAAAGCTAAGGTTATCTAGATCTGCGTGGATCTAGCGCAACGTGAGGCTACAGGACGACACATGAACCTATCAGACCACATCTAGACATCCCAAGGGTGAAAAAACCTAGTTCCAACACCCTCCCCTGCTACCTCGGGTGAGACCTCAGTTTGCGCTTCATTGTTGCCAAAAGGGCCAGTAGTTGTGGGATTTGCTTGGCTAAATAATTTTTCCGAACTTGGGTCAGGCCCATATAAGCCAACAAATGGTTCCATTTCCAGGACCGGGATCTGCCTAAGGGGTGTTTGATGTGGGAACATTGGAACCCTAAAAAAAAAGAGATTAAGAGTGGTGGGATATGAAATTCCACGAGTTCGCAGTTCAGGCAAACAGAAACCCGCGAATATTAGAAGAAGACTGGCTGGACCGGTATATATTCACAGACATTCACGAGATCTTCTTTGCATCATTCCTGGTAGAGTTGTACGAGTGGATCGCAAGGCTAGCTGATAGCGTGGGAAGGTGCAGATTGGACCAACCTATTGTGTGGACCCCAGAACTGCTGCACTGGCTAGAATCCACCGAGGATAAGATCGCGCGTGCAATAGATCATTGGCTGGATTGGGTAATAGGAGGATTTATCACTGAGTTTGCGATAGATACCACCGTGAGCTATAACGAGGCAGAAAGGCGATTTCTTCAAGGACCGCGAGGTAGGTATATGAAATCATTGAATAAGTGGATTAAGATGCTGTTATGTGAAAACTAGATTATGCGCATTGATTAATGTTTGGAGTAACGCAGAGCGGAAGAGGTTACCATGGAACGGGAGAAGTAGAGAATAGTCCGTTAACTTCCATTTCCTAGGAAATCGAGGAAGAACTCGCGAGGTTCTCACCAAGAAGTGCGGTCCGGTTGATCAGAGAGCTTCCCCCTAATACCACCTCCGTTCACACCACCTCCGTTCACACCACCACCCACTTCACTTACATCAAATCCATCCACTCCAACACCAATCCCACCCCCAACTCCAACAACCTCAAGGATCGGGATGGAAAGTTCAGTTAAGCTGCCGATATTTAAAGGTGCGGGGAATGAGGAACTAGGATGACTCTGGTTTGTGATAAAGTTTGTATGGGATGCTCAGGGTATAACAGATGATAACATCAAGAAGGCTACCCTAGTTAGTGTGCTTCAAGACTGCGCACTGACTTGTTACATGAAGTATTCAAGTGATCATCCAACTGAAGGTATTACCGCAATCCAGGAGGCGCTAAATAAGGAATTTAGGTGCCCAAGGTTAGGAGCCCAGTCAGTTATTGGGTTCAAAGAGATTGTAATGATTCCTGGTGAAACTCCGTGGGATTTGGATCAGAGGTTGAAAAGTGCTATCCGCGAGGCCAACATGACACTAACAGATGAGCAGCACTGCACCTAGTTTGTGGTGTCATTGACACCACATCTGAGGACGACCCTATAACACCAAAAGATCTCAATCCAAGCCAAGGCACTAGAGACAACAATGAGGTTACACGAGACCCCAATACTGGACCCAGGGTTGGGAGTTCAACAAATCCACGTGCAACTTCAAAACTTGAATTTAGAATTGTAGAGCTTGAAGCAAGAAACGGTATCCCGACCAGAGGTACGTACGGAGATAGGATGTGTTAAATGCAAGAGCCAAGCACATGATAAGGACCATTGCCCTATCTTCGCGATCTATCTGGTAGGGGGAGGCTCAATGCCGTTAAAAGTGGAGGTACAAGTAGGACCAAGTGCGGCGCTTGCACTTTGGTGCACAATTTGTTAGGTGGGTGGGAAACACGCAATAGATAACTACCACCTATTACAAAAGTATACCCAGATCCTGCAATAGTTGTATCGTAACTTCTGTCGATTGGTGGGACACAATGAGCAAACATGTCGAAGTTGTGACTTAATGATAGAAAGAACCCTAGCTTACTGAATGCAGACTGAAGCGCGGGGAGGATTTCAAGGATGCAACTGAGGAAGAGGAATAGGGCCGAGGCGGGGCCACTGACCATTAATTTGTTATAATTGTGGCGGACCGGGACACACACTCGCGACTGCACTAACCCGACCATAACTTTGTGCCCCTAATGTGAACAATTTGATCATGAAATGGTAGACTTTCCTACCTCAATTGCTCAACTGTGTGAAAAGGGAGCGCTCCAACCTCCACCAACCCAGAATATCCAGATGATGCGAGTAGATCCTCGCGAAGAGGATCCCCGTATAAATATGGTATTAAGAAATGGTGCAACTATAGGAGGTGATCTGCAAGAAGAACGTAAGGGGTATGAAATTCCTACAAAGGCACACGACTATGAGTTGGAATAGGGAAGGATGATGCCGAGGGATGCTAAACGGGGTGGTGCGGAAGCTTCTACCCTGGGTAGAAGGGATCAAATGGAGTCAGGGTTGGACCCCTCCATGATTACAAACTTTCTCGAAACCTGCATGAAACTACTGTGTGATAGTAAGGTCGTTCAAGGATTGAAAGAACTGATCACTAGGTGCACCAGATCCAACGAACCACATGTAGTCCAAAAAATAGGAAGACATGCTCTGCGCACTAGACGAGAAATGAGGCTGACAACGAAAATCAGTGATGCGAACGTATTACCTAAACAATATCGATGGTGTAAGTACGCTGACCGATTTTGAAGCTATAGAGATTGTTGATGACAATAGTCCTTACCTTATATTGCTCGGAATTGATAGGGAAACATACATGAAGGGGATCATTAACTTAAAGAGGAAGAAAATGACATTCGAAAAGAAGTCACTATGACTAGTAGTTCCGTTGGACCCAGCAGAAGGAGAATGCTACACCAAACCTGTGCGATGAGGATAGTGACGACGAGCTAGATTGCATCTATAAGATAATAATGTAGGACCAAGATCAAGTGCGTCTCACGAATGGTGGAAGAGCCTCGTGGGAATGTGATATCACTTGCACAATGGATTCTGAGGAGGAGATTGAAAGATGGCAGAACCACTTATAGAAAGTTACGACACCTAACTATAATATGATTCGGTCACTGCGACACTAACCACCGAGGAGAGACTACAACCAGTAGAGAGCGCCGCAACTGACGAAGGGCAACTCGTCCAGTGTGACATGGTGGACACAGCACATGAACAACATGATGAGTCAGAAAATGAGTTGCATGTACCAGGGGGGGCTGCGGAAGCCAAGATCTAGGAAGCGGTTCCAGGTATGCATTGGAAGAAAAGTCAGTCATGAACGACGAAGGGTCCGAATGCATATTAGGCGACCATCAACCCAACCAGATCTGTGCGGAACGAAGGTTCGCATGGATGGACAGGGAAGTCCCTTGGATACATATCACCCTATCAGTGACAATATCCACGACAGAATTCAGCAGCTTCGGGTAGCTATTTGGCGCGATAAGGTGCAACTGGGTAAGTTAGAAGAAACAAGGGCTAGACTCTGCGCGTAGAGTGAGAAGCTAGATAAAGCTATTACCAAATTACATTTAGAAGCTGCCTACATGGGTCATGCAAAGGAGTGAACGAAAGAACCAGGTAGGGCTGGCTCTCCTACCCTGCTACAAGAAGCAACCCCGCTAGCATGGTTGCGCCGCACCTGAAAGGACAAGACCGCACACACCGCAACCCGTTAGCAGAATCAAGGGAACACAGAAGGTGCTCGCAGCTCGGGCTAGTCGAGAAATGAAAGATCCACATGAGGGGTTCACCCACTTGACTATCCATAGGAGGTCCAATCCCAGTGCTCCCCGCAGTTGAAAGGGGGCGCAATACTATAAACCAGGCTACTGCGAAGTTGTGCGATATGAATTTAGCATACATACAAAAATCACATTTGCGATCCTGGGGTTTCGGGGCCATGAAGGAAAGGTGGAAAGTGACTTTTCTAGGTACTATTCATGACATGATGACCCATTTAAAGCACCATGGAGGGTGGCGAGAAATTAAGGCAAAAGAATAACCACCAAAATCACATTGATGAGCTGCTGCAAGGGCAAGCAACCAATCTTAAATTCTGAATATTGTATAATCATAGTAAGGATCACACCACCACTTCTTACTATCCTACAAGAAAGTTGCGGTGGGTTAGGAGCAAGTGCAAGATGAGTGATGAGCAATTCGAAGAAAGTCTGTGGTTTAAGGCATTGCCGAAGCACTACCAGGAAGTAATCCTCAAAGCACACAATCCTACCACCAATAACCCGCAACAAGCATCACTGTAAACAGCTGAGCTCCCGAAATCTCCTTGGATGCCAAGGACTAGGAAGGACCCTCAGATCCCATAATCAGTAAGGAGGTCACTGTGACACTTACACTTTGCCAGATTCACAATGGAGGAAAAAGGTAAATCTATTACCATTGACAGAAATATGGAAGCCGAAGACTCTCCCACATATGTCGAAGAAGTCAACCCTTAGGAGGATCCTATACAACCTATATTATGACCCAAGTATGTGCCTCCAAGCAAGGGGAAGGTGAAAGTACCTACAAACCTAGATGAAGTTGACACTGTCATCGCTACCCCAACTCTAGCAAAAGAAGTCCTAGTAGAAAACTTGATGGTTTGCCGTGTGGGGGAAATGAAATTCGAAGATTGGGATCTCGTGGATATAGTAAAATTTCCCCACCTGGCGATGGATGCACTGATGGAGCAAACTGTAGAAGGGACAGTAACAATGATCTAGCCCAAGGAGTGGTTGTGGAAAGTGGACCAAGCTGGGTTACTCTGTCTCTTGTCAATTCCCCACTTCCTCCAGCCCCTAATAACCATGTTGGTTATAAAGTAGTTGCTCTATCTAATTCATGAGGAAATATTATGGGTCACTAAACCCGTCAGTATCACACCTGAACTTGTTCATCGAGTTTCCCACCTTCCCTATGATGGAATAGATCCTCGAGAAATTATTGATAGAAGTAATGTTTTCATGATGATAGAACGATTAAAAAAAAAGTATAAGCTTATTAAGGGGAAGCGGGGGTATGTCATTGATAGTATCTCAGATAAAGTAGTTCGTGTCACCACTCAATTTATGGCAGGGAAAGTAATGAGGAAGTGTCGTGGCACTGACGTTCTAGCAGTCATTATTGCACTCGCTAAAGAATGCACCAACGACATATGGTTTAATTGGTCCCAGTTTCTTTGTGAAGAATTTTTGACCAACTACCGCGAAGTGCAGGAGGAGGGCAAAACTTTCCATTATGCATGGATGCTCCTGTCCATCATGCTAGTTTCCACCAAACTACCCGAAGAAAGCCAGATTCCTGTCTTGGACTCGGAATGGCCGGAAGCCGCTCGATATACTTCCCTTTGGGCAACAAGGGATGTAGGACGAATTTGAAATATTAAAATATTTTGGGTATTGATGGACGCGAATGTGCATCAATGGGTTAATGCCTTACCCCGCCTGTCCAATGGGATCTATGAAAGCATGAAGCATATTGTTGAATTTAAGGTAGCCATGCATCGTCTCTACATAAGGGCGCGTAAGGACTCAGCCCAGGCATGGACCTCACTCTGATTTATTGCTATTGATGATGTTATCAACGAGATTGTGGATACTTGGCCACCGGCATGGCGCAGACCGACGGCGGTAGAGCGCAACAAGGCCACTATCAGGCAACAAAAGGAGGAAGCTAAGCGGGCCACACAACAAAAGCGCAATGAGAAGTTCACCGTGGAAATTAAGGTAGCGTGGGAGGCAGCTCGGGCAGCAGCAGGAAATACACCACCAGGTGGGGCGGTGTCAACAATAGACAAGGACAGTCAGAAGGCAACCCCTAAGATGGTTGCAAACGAATCACTAGAAACAGGCGTGGATTCACCTCTGAAGCGGTCAACACCATCAAAGCGACTGAAGCCACAGAAGAAGGCAAAGGCATCTAAAACGAACAGTGGAGTGACCATGCTAACCGAAGGAGACTTAACTAACATCGAGAACACCGTTCGAGATGCCACTCGGGAGGCAGTCGATGAGGCCATGTTGAAGCAGCAGATTGTGTTGCGGGAATTCCACACACAGCTACACGAACTAGGATCAAGAATTGCGCGGGTAGGCACCAGCACTACTCTAGGGGCTTCCAGTATGGCAGCTACGGAATCATTGTTAAAAGCCCACATGGCTCATTCTATCCTGATTCCAGCAGGAGTGTTGATTACCACCCAAACGGAGGACCGAGCTGTGTTAGAATGACTTACAGGACTGGGACTGAACATGGCTGCTCTACCACATGAAAGTTTGCAACAACTTCATGATACTGCCACATTCAAACTCCACGCTAGGACTCCAATAGCAGAAAATTAATATTGAACAACTGCAGCTCCAATGCGACGAAGCAGCCACACAAAAGTAGTAGATGGAGAAGGTAGTAACAAAAGCTTGTTCGAGTGCCCAGGAGTTAGAAATTGCAGAGGACTTGCCCATTGAGACATAGATTCGTACACTGGCTACTGGGTTTCGAAAGACAAAGGAGGAGGCCACACGGATCCAGCTAGAGCTTAGCACGCAGATCGTGGACTTAAGACTGCAGGTTCCACCATCGACACCAATAGAGATCCTAGAGAAACGCAGGAACATTATTATTATGGGGCGCACGATGCTCACACGGTCAATGGTGGAAACCCTTCAAGAGGATCCAACACTTCGTTGATTGGAATTCGAGGCCTGAGAGCTGAAACAAGCTTACGATCAGCTCAGAGGGACCGCACAGACTGTTGCTATCACATAGCGCTTGACTAAGATGAGGGAGGTACAGGACATGAAAATCCAAGACGATGCCGCTAGACAAAAGGAAGCAGTGGTTAAAGCCCGTCTCCAGCCATGGCTGGATGAGGCATTTGCAGTCTCAACCACCATAGAGCACAAAGTAGCCCACATGCAAGCTAAGTATGCCACTATGGGGACATCCGAGATAAGGACTAAGGTGTTGGCGACACATGTGGAATGGATGCAACGCATGACAGAAGAGTTTGCTGCTAGCACAAGAGACACACAGAAGCTACTAACCGATCTCCGCGCAAAGATGGATGCACTAGCTGAGTGACTTGGGTCGAGTCACGATGATTGCGTTAGGGAACTGCTGGGTAGTGGAAGCCCTGTGTAACGGGTATCGGGCGCGAAACCTAAAATTTTGGGTAAGAGTAGGGTAAAGACTCCGCGAGATGCGCAGAGTGCGATTTGTAATAAGTCAAAGTGAAAAGGGTAGTCCACCCAAAAATAATGTAAAGAAATGTAATTTGAGTTAGCCCACCTATGGATCGCGGTCCATGGAAAGGTATAAATAGAGCAAGGCTCTATGGGTGGAGTAGCTAAGTTTTGGTATGATTTTGAGATATGAAATGTAATGGGTGTCTGAGAGGAGCATTCTGAGAGCGTCTGTAAGCCCAAGTAGGGGGTTTGGGTAGAGGATAAAGGCTTTGCAGCTGTGTGCGCAGAGGCCTGGAAGAGTCCATAGCTGTGTGCGCGGACCCCTGCAGCTGAGTGCGCAGGGCAGATCTGGATGTAAGGGTGATAAGGGTAAATAGAGATAAGTTTCTTTTGACTTCTGTGTTAATTTTGAACTGTCACAACTCTGTTCTTTTATGGTTAATGAAACTATTGTGATTTGCGCACGTATGCTTATTGAGCACTTGTGAATCGGGTTTAATCTTAATATGTGAACTAAATGAAAGTATTACATGTTTTCTTAAAGACCTCTCTAAGTAGATCTGGGTTATAATACTTAATCAAATAAATTAGATCTGTAATTAGCATAGTAAGAGAAAGCTAAGGTTATCTGGATCTACACAAATCTTGTGATAAAGGAAAGTGTTCCCTCTGCGGACAGAGGCAACCCCTCTAGCCCTAGAGTGGGTCTAGTCACAGCAAAGACAAAACAACAATTGATTCCCTTAAATAGTCATTGTTGGAGGCCTACCTCAAACTGGTGGTTGATGAAGTTTCTGTTGCGCTGCTCCAGCTTCCGTTTCTTTCTCCTCAATGAGCAATCAAGCTGAAACACCACAAGAAAACAACAAAGCATGTAACTGCGAACAACAATGATCTATTTACTTATAAAGTCAAGAAATCATAAGCTATCAAGTAAATTATACATAAGATATAGGAAATCATCATTGATTGTATTAAAATGAATCAAGAGCAAAGCTTACAACCAAGTCTTGACATCACAAGCCTTCTCGGAGGGTTCAGCCAGTATGTTTCTTCAAGCATTCACTCTCAAGAGTGGGTCTCCAAAATAGAAAATATCTCTCTCTCACTAACAAGCTTTAATACAAGGTTAAGGCACTCCACAACCTCTCACCAAACTATTAGCAATCCCACACTTGTCACTCTCACACCAATGCTATCTACTAAACTCAAAAGAACTAGTAGTACTACCCCACTAAAAGAACCAGCAGATCATAGCAATGGTGAGTGATTTTATAAGAGAAGGGGTCTACATGAAATGAGGGAGAGGGAGCTTATCCTTAAGGAACATTGCACAAGAGACAGAACCACTATCCTAGAGGAGAAAAGGTGACCCAAACTAACCCAACAACTAGCTCTAGAGACATCCAGAAGGCCGACTGTTTGAACAATTTCGCCAAATTTGGGTCGTCACTAGGCATGAACTAAGTCCTAGCGAAGACATTGCAAGGACGTAATGCATGTAGGCCAATCATCATGATAAATAGCTGGGAGCCTCGCGCCGGGCCCTAAAATCCGACCATCGCGGGAAATAGGTGTACACCTGCGACGATGTCGCGATGATACTGTTTATGGCAAGGGATCGTCGTGTATTTAATGGCTTACTATTGACGAGGCAGAAACTCAGGGAATAAGGGTCAACTTTCAGCATCAGAGAGCATTTGATTAACCTTCTTACATGAGTGGGAAGATATGAACATGTTTATTTGATAGATGACACAACAGAGGGACTGAGATGAGGAAACTGACAAATTACTGTGTAACAGATCTAGCACAGCGCGAGGCTACAGGATGGCGTGCGAACCTCTCAGACCACATCTAGACATCCCAAGGATGCGGAAACCTAGTTCCAGTACCCTCCCCTGCTACCTCGGGTGAGACCTCAGTCCACGCTTCATGGGCCGTTGCCGAAAGGGCCGATAGTTGCAAGATTTGCTTGGCTAAATAATTTTTCCGAACCTGGGTCAGGCCCATATAAGCCAAAAATAACATACTTCAAGATGGGTGGATCCCCATGCTTCCTCTGAAAAGTAATAGTGCCCAATCCAATAAAAATATACTACTTGTTGTCACCCATCTCGAGCATTTGGAGATCTTTCTCCTCCAGGTCATTAAATAACTATTTGTCGCTAGTCATAGTCATGTGGAATGAAGCTCCATTGTCTAAGTACCATACACTTCCCATCACCAATGAAACCATGCATGAAATGAGGGAAAATTCCAATTCAAATTGAGAGGCCAAAGCCTCATCCGTTTCTCCTCTCGAGGACTTCTTCTTGGATTTCTTGAGTGGACAATTTGTAGCAAAATGGCCTAGGTCATGACAATGAAGAACTTAACTTTCATCATGTCTTTCTTCTTCCCTCCATGATAATAATCTGACTTGGAATGGGAAGATTTCCCTATCCCCTTCTTCGCCTTAATCGCTAAGGCACAATTCTCTTCATCATTAGTCTTTGATGAAGAGTCATCCTCGGTGTTCCTCCTGATCTCCTCCTGCATCAAATCCGACCATAGTTGTTCCCAATATGAGAGCTTCTAATGACCATTGAAAAAGTTTTGATAACTATGCCAACTCTTTGATAGTCCTAGAAGAGAAAGACTCACCATATCATCCTCGACAACTACAATTCCAACACTTCCAAGTTCATTACGACATTGAGTGAACTTGGTCAAGTATTTATGAATCGTTTCTCCTTTCTCCATTTTGTTTTTTCGAAGTTTGTCTTTCAGTGCCAATTTCCTTTGTTCATTGCTGTTCTGATACGATTCCGTCAATGCTTTCAACATAACATACAAATTTTATTTTCCATGGAGACTCGCGATAACATGGTCTCCAAATCCCGCAAGGATTATCCGCCTCGCCTTCGCCACACACTTCTTCCATTCAGACAAATTTTGTGCATCCGATGCTGCTGGCTTAGAAATTTCTTGATGAATGATTTCATTAAAGCCATTATCCTCTAACACAACCTCCATTTTTTCCCTCCAGACTATAAAATTCGAGTTGCCTTCCAAGGCATACTCGAGCTGTAAACCATA
The DNA here is from genome assembly GCA_000404065.3 of Pinus taeda. Taxonomy (NCBI): domain Eukaryota; kingdom Viridiplantae; phylum Streptophyta; class Pinopsida; order Pinales; family Pinaceae; genus Pinus; species Pinus taeda. The sequence continues at coordinate 22,909 of APFE030515066.1, forward strand.
GGACGTCATTTGCCAATCTTGAAGTATATATTGCAAATTAGAATTTCACCTGTAACCCAAAACTCAAAAATTTGAAATCTCTTCTAGTATACTGTCTTCAGCTTCGATACCATGTAGAAATTTCTACAAATCTAGCTTTGATACCATCTAGAAACTCCTATAGATTCACAAGATCATGCAATTTACTAAAGCATATGACAAGCATATACTTCTACTTTCAACCAGTGGAAGCCAATAGAATGATGAAAACAATATGAACAAGAGGAAGATAAATCAATGACACATAACAAAAAATGTATTTGGGGAAAGCCACTGCTCATAACCCCTCTATTTGTATTTCATATATCAAAAATATGAGTGAAGATACAAATCTTGCTCATTAGAACAATTCCGCACAAGTATGCTCAACTCTCTGAGCTCACAAGCTAGCTATTGGCCAACACTTAGCCAATTTTGCAGCTCTCCAAGCTCCTAATATCTTGTGTAATTCCTAGGATGAATAGGCTGTATTTAAAGGGAATTCATGCTTCCAAAAATGCATAATCCAAACATAGGATCAATCTCTGATGCATACATGATACTTACTCTAGTAAATAATACCACCGATAGTACATTGTCCTTGCAATCTAGTCTCAACTGGGTCTTTCTCTGAACTGACATGCATGAGTTTCTCATGAGGGAATCTTTAGTTAACTAGAGTACCACTAGTGGATGCATTAGTACACCAACTAACTGTTAGTCCTCTATTAGTTCCAAAAACAAATTAGAACTAATTTAACTGAACTTAACTCAGTAAACTAAGTGATCTAATTTCCAAATCAATTTAAACTCAGGGATAGCATATACATGACTACAGAAAGACTTCCAAATCGAAACTCCTAAGCCAATTAATTTAATTAAAGTTAATTAACCATTTACAAGTTTCTATGAGAATAGAATTCGATTTTAATTCTGAGTTTAAATCAAGGACAAATTAAACAAGAATTTCTTTTTGCCATTTCTCAATGAAGCAGTTGTGTAGTCACTATCATCAGGCATTGTGCAGTCATTGCATCTAGGTATTATGCAAGAACTATCTCCAAAGGCTGCACAACCACTGTCTTCAAGGGCTACATAATGCCTATCTTCAAAGGTAAACATTGATTGCTGATCTTGCAAGGAAGAGATGCACTTGCAAATGAATAAAAAGCTAAGCATGTGTAAGCAAGTGGTTTCAAAAGTTAAAATCACAGAAGAAGGCTTAAACACTCAAAAAAAAATAAACCAATCATGAAGCGACTATGATAAACTTGGAATGACAAATTGTAAGATCGCAAGGAGGCTCCAAAATTTAGGATGTAGGAAAATTTTTAGAGGGTATTTGTCACAGCAACAGCATGTAGTTATTTCCTTCCACTAATTTTTTGGTTTTATTTTTATATACTCTGGGGATTATTTTGGAATGCCATGAATTTTCATGAAATATACCCCATTGGGTTTTGAAACCACTGGACACCAAAATTGAGAATGATATTATTTGATGGTGATTCATCTCAATCCCAATACACAAATGCCATAATTTTTCTATGAGGATATATCTAGATTCCTTAGGGTATTCTGGAGCCAATCATTTGAAGGCATAAAACAATTATGTCATCGATGGTTCATTCAAAAGGTTTCAGATATGCATGGTGGATTGAAATTCAATCTGGAAAATGTTCAATTAATTCAGTTGGATGACAGGAGAAATTTCGGGAAGTGAGTTTTTATGTTCTAGAAATTGGCTTCTGTAATATTGTTGGAGGATGCGTTCAATTTCATTGGGACAAATGCCACTCAATTCGTCAAAGCGATAAATTTTTGGAGCAAAGAGCCTAGAAATGTTTTTATAAATAAGAGCAAAAATTGGTCTTATTGGTGACTTTGGATGGATGAATTATTGAAGGTCTCGTTGATGGAAAATTTGACATGTCATGTAAGAAATAAGATATGCCTATTACACAACTGGTTGGTGGTAGTTAATTAGATAAATGAAAATTTGGTGCACATGGTGTTAGATATGGGAGATAGTGGTGACAAGAGAATGTTTTTTGGAAGTAAGTGTAATTATATTGTTGATCAATGAATTATTTGAAGGAGCACCAATCTCAACGGATCATAGGGAATTTTCAATAAATGACTATTTTTTGATAACTTTCAAGAATACGCCCCAAAAGAATGGCATACATAGCCATGGATGCCATCTGAGCACTCAAGAATGAGATTATTGAGACTTTGTAAGTGATTAAGCTATCAAGACTCAAGAGAAAACTTGAAGATTGAAGTGGTTGTCAAAGAGATAACAATTCTCATAAGGTGAGACACAATGTTTCAAAAGTAATGGTTATTTGTGACGTTCAAAGGAGAGCATGTTGCATGGAATAAATTTACATGTGGTGAAATGGGAGAATGTTGGCTTAAGGCCAGGAGAGAAAAGAAAAAAAGGAGAATTATAATGGAGTCATTTTTTTTACATGTATATGGGCATACTACTGTAAGACTTGGTATGGCATGTGTTCCCCATTAAGTAACCACAGGTAAAGTTTGGATGTAGACCTAGGTGATATAGGGGAGCATGTGGAAGCATGTTGAGCTAGGACATCATGTGAAATTCTCAAATACCATAACATTGACAGAGGTAGGGCCTTGAGGTGAGTAGTGTTGGTGGATGGCTCACTTGGCTAGATTTGGTCAAGGAAAAACCAAAGTGAAGTTTAAAGCGGGGATTTTTTGACGAGCTTGACCTGGTGGTCGAGTTTAGGTTGTGTCAACAATTATGGTTAACAATTGTGGTTTTGGGCACCTGGTATTGATGACTTATGGTATTACATGTAGTTGAAGCTATTAAAAGGCTTGGGAATTATCCATTGTATTGAGGTAGAGTTGAGCAGTGAAATATTAGGTTATTAGCTGACTTGGATGTGTTTTAGTGAAGGACAATAATAAACATATTGTCATCTAGTTTTTTCCCCTAGTTGGGGTTTTCTGGGGTAAATCATGGTGTATATGGTTTGTGTATTTTTGCTTGATTATTATAATTATTTCTCCCAAAATGTTATAAATCCTATTACTTCCCCTTTTTTTATTTTATTTAAGTCACTTTTTAATCCTAGAAAATGGTAAATCTACCTCTATGATCTCTCCAGCCACTGAAAGTCACTTTTCGTCATCCTATCCTATAAATTTCACCATTTTGGTTCTAGTGAGATATTACACTAAGGCGTTCTCCAATTAATCCTTCCCAATGACACCTTTATCATATTTAATCAAAATATGCTAATAATATTCTCATTTTATGGGAATTGTTGAAATGAAATGGAACCAAGAATGAACCATGCAAAACTGACTTTGATGATGAGATATATTAAGAAAACCCCATAAAACTCATCCAAAACTTTTCAGGTCCACCGATGATGTAATCTCACTCCTGTGACCTGACTGACACCAACCTTGGAAATCCACTCTAACTGCATAATAACAGAAACTGGAAAATGGGAACATTACAAATGTTCCTGCCCCAATATTGCCTATCCCCAAGAAATCCAATATCCCAACTACTTACCAATATCCCATATAAACCATTGTTCTATATCATGCCTCTGAGCTATCCAATCATGAATGAATCCCTTGATACTTAGATCCCAAATAATTCTATGACTCATCCTGTCATCAATAGATCCACTTGGATCCCAATGAAAACTTGGTCACCCATCATTGCCTATGTCAAAGGGCTCTTGTTGTGCTATGCCTATGCCTATGGAAATTTCTCCATAAATTATCCACTTAGTGAGATACCAAATCAGGACATCTCTCCATTCAACCCCATGGAAATGATCGAATGCATGGACACCTATAGACAGAACAAGCCTACTATGCCAATGCTGCATCATGCTCAACTCATGTTTCTCCACCTAGTTAAACCATAAGATCCCTCTTGAAAACACTGCATCTCTCTCCAATGTACATAGGTGGGCTAATGGTTTTTCAATCCCTACCGATGTACTCTAAAGAGGGTTGGTATGAAATCCCAAGTATACTCCCCTTGCGGCCTCGCTAGGGATTTAAGTTGTTCCCTAATACTAGAAATCTTGGTAGTGGTATTGGCACTCTAACTCCTACATGGACTTCAAGCTCATTGATCTGCTGCAAGATGGTGCCTCATAGTGTCTAGGTCTTCTTATTCATCACCATAAGATTTGTATTGAGGTGTTAAAGATTCTCTTGGTGGTTATCATCTAGACGTCTTGTAGCCTTTTCAGATGCCTCTGCATCTACTTGCACCTCATCAATGGTTGGCCCCAAAGATGGATGCTCAACTTACTTGACCATGACTCCAAATTGAACCTTCAATTAGATCTCCAAAGATGACTTATCATGCAAACTATGTATGTCATATCCATGCACCTATGAGTGCTCTTTTCCTTGGCCTTCTTCATACACAAGGACAATCTATTGATCATTGTTGTTGTCATATTCTCATGATTTCTCATATTCTTCAAGGGTGTTCTCATGAAATTCAATGGACTCAACTATAGTAGAAGAACATATCTCCTTCTTGTTGGTGCACTAAGATGTCTTATTACAAGCAATCTTAATACCTACATTAATCATCAACCCAGGGCAAGTCTTTTTATTTCAAGAGTGTCAACACTATATATGCAATGAGTTCAGAGGTCAATTCATAATGAAATAAGTTGGAATTGTTGCAATTGCTATGTCTATCTCTCTAAATTCAATCCAAACAATTTTGAAAGAAATTCGTAACACACTTTCAAGTCTACTTAATCTATTCTACAAGAAACTGAGTCAGAATGCAAATAGAAAGAACCACTCTCATCAATCTAACTGGTATTGAAACTAAGTCATTTAACATGAAGGAAAGCTATAACAATTGAACAAAAAATAACCATATAAAAATCTCATGGAAAACAATCAACTCTAGCTTTGAAATTTGTGATAGCGTTACTTTAGAATGAACAACGATCTAATGCTGAAATTAGCATAACCAATTCAATAAGGAGTATCATGCATATGTAACACACAAATAAATCTATAATCTTGACTGAACAACAAACACAAACCAGAATCATCATCCTCACAGTAATTAGAATGATGTTAAATTTAGAAACTAACAATAATAAATAGATATAAGAATAAACATAAATAATTATAACACAATTGAAGGAGTAAATCTCCTTTTGACTGGGCCCAAAGTATCCAGAAGTCCCCGCTGTTAGATATTTAGAATACGATTATGGATGAAATGCAGTCTTCTTCATTAAAATCAATAACAGAGTTACAACATCACCGTGATGAAAGTATTATATGTCCAAAAAGAATAGTTACAATCTGCGAATTCCTAACTAGCTGTTCAATTCGACTCGTGACTTTATATAACTTTTGGAAAAATAAATGGATACAAATGAATCCTCCAGATCAGGGGATCCTGAGGATTTCACAATGCTCGATCTGATTTCATCATAGAATAACATTGGTCCTCCTGGTCTTCAACTGTCTTCCGTACTCAAGATGCTATGTTTTTTCCTTTCCTTGCTACTGTTGTTCTATTGATTGAACAACAATTGTCCAATCCACGTCCCTGCATATAAAGATAGTGAAAGTTAGTTTTCCATGCCCAAATTTATCTAATTTGTTAATAATCGATTTTACTCAGCTTCTGTTTTTGTTTCCTCTATTTTTATTCATAAAACAAAGATAAACATGTGAAGACAAATGCTTAATTAAGCTATTTATGAGGAGAAAACATAGCTTTTCCTTGGCCCAACATACTCCCCTTCTTACCATTTTGCATGTCCTCATGAAATAAGATGGTTAAGGTGTAGTCGTGTTAAGGAATAAGTAGGATATACTTCCTCCTTATACAACCTGAAACCGTTTTTCTGTTTGAGCACCGCAAAAGCCCAGTTCACTTGATGATCTGGCAAGTTATAATCTTTGCAGTACCCATCTGGAGGATACCAGATAATTGGAATTCAATATCAACTTTTATCCAATTAAGGGACATGCTTAGGACCATATTGTTGTATTTGTGTAAGTGAGTGGAGGAAACTTTGAAATTTCTGAACCCAAATGGCTCCCTGTTCCTGGCATTATTGTTGGAGGCTTCCCATCTTTGTCTGGCTGCACACAAAACTTCTTCTTTGATTTCCTAGAAGTATTCCTTCCCTACTTGTATGATGTCTGTGTGGAGCATCCCTAATTGACCCACAACACCTTTTCGTTTCATCAACTATTTGTGTTGGACAAAGAGTTGTAGGGGTTTTGTGGGTTCTCCCCTAACCCATAAGTCTATGCCATATTCTCTCTTTTGAAAATTATTATGGGCTTTAGCCCATTTGATCCAATTAGTGGCAAAGGAAAGAAAAGCTTGAAATTGGATATCCCCTATGAAGGGGCCAGGATCACTGTTTAGGTCATCCTCTAAGAAAAAATTATGCATTTATAATTCACACAAGAGGCGCTGTACCTGTTCATTATATTCTTTGAAACACTTGACAAAGTCTGGGGTGGTCTTAATTTCCACCGACTTACTAGCCTTAATGGCTTTAACCTTCAATAAGAGGTATATTTCTAGTAGGAACAATGCATAATTGGTGGCAGGAGCTCGGCATGACAAGGCATCTGAGTAAAGAGAGAAAATAGTCTCCATTCTCTCCTCAACCTTCTGCAACTTGACCTGTGCTTTTTCAACTTTCTTCTATTCATCCTTGTAATTAGCAAAAGTCTCATCCCTTGTGACTGTGAGTGCCTCAAATTTCTTTTGTAATTCCTAGTGTACTCATAGGGGCACTACTTCCTCTTTATGTCGAGTCAATGCCTACTGAGTCTTGGCTAGTTCATTCTACAATTTCCTAATGACTGCTTCCCTTATTAGGGGAATGTAGTTAGGTGTCTCCTCTGTCTAGACCCCATCATCATGTGTTATCATTGGGTCAGTTTGAATAACAACTTCAGCCATTTCTCGGGTCATACAACAATAAGCTTGGGCATTTTCTTTAGTATCAATTTGAACAACAACTTCAAATATTCCTTGGGTCATATGGCAGTCTTCCTGAATATTCTCTGCAAAATTTGTTTGGACAACAACATTAGTAGTGGGGAAGTCCGTTTGGGTTTCCCGTGGGAAAACACAAGGATCTTTTGTCTGCATTTCACTATTTTCTAAAAGACACTACTCTGTTTGGGTTTCTTTTGAATAAATAAAAAGAGTCTCAGTCTGGGTTTCAAAATCTTCCCCAGAGTAGTGTTCTGTTTGGGTCCCTGTGGTCTCCAATTCTGTTTTCAATTTCCTGATCCTGACTGCTTCCTTCGACCACTCTCTCAGCTGCTTAACTATTTTCTTTTGCTTCCTGTAATTTTTAAGCAACTTCCTGAGTTTGTCCTTGTATGTTTTCTTTGTTGTGAAGTCTTTGAACGGTGGTGGTACAAATGTATTTACTTCAAGTTCAGGTTCAAGTGGAATTGTTTCAATATCAGGATGGGGTTCTAATGGAACCGTGTCTCCTAATGGATTTTCACCTTCCAGGTCCCTTTCTTCATGAGCTTCCCTCTCAGGAGACTCTAATGGAATTGTGTCTCCTGAGAATTTATAATTTTCAGGGTATTCTTCTAGATGGGCCTTGTCCTATGGGGATTTCATAAAAATAGTGCCCCCTGGTTGATTCTCACCCTCCAACGTTTCTACTATAGGGTTTTCCTTAGTTGGGGATTCCAGCAGATCAGTAGCTTCTGCTTGATTTCCCTCCCTAATGGTTTCCTCTACATGCACCTCTGCTTCAAGGGCTTCTCCATAGAAGGAACTGGTTCTCTCTGTCCTTCTAACCTATCAGTAAATGGTAGGGTTTCATCATGACCAGGACTACCAGTAGGGGAAAACTGGTTGGGGGCATAGCTTTTCCCTTCAGGATTCCTGGATAGCTCCCTTCCTTCACTGAATGTCCCCATATTCTCCAATACTCAGACCTCTTCCTCATAGTATTGCAAAGAGTCATCTTGTGGAATTGGAGGGGGCATGTGAGATGTCCCTGCCTCATCTATTTGAATTGGGGTGTGTCGTTGCGACTTTATCCTCACAGAGTGTCTTTTCTTTACTGGGCCCGAGGCCAAAGAGGGATTCTTCCTTTTTTGTGACCTTTTCGGTCTTGTCACTCTTGGCCCCTACTATTCAGGCGTTGGGTTTTCTATAAGTGGGGTCAAAGTAGGATTTACAAGTTTATCCCAGGTTAGCTGCTACTGGGCCAGTCCACAAATGATGATTAATTTGATCAGCCCATGATGGATGATGATTGTATGTGGGTCCTTTGCCTTTCTGACCCGATGAGCAATGTCATGCAATACAAAATTTAAATAAAATGGAAAGTTAACTGTAATTTTCTATTTCAAAATAGCTAATAGTTTAAGTTGACGAGGTTTTACCACATCCTGTTGTCCATCAAACGTGATATATCTTTGCATAATGGCTGCCAATTACTACCATGGTTGTCTTAAAGATATAGGGTGAACCCCTTTCCCTTTTTGCATCAATTGCTCGTATGGGTCCCGAAATACTGTGACTGCACTCCGCAGAAGAACATGTTTGTTGGCCCATCTCATTCCTTCTGCTAGAAGTCCATAGACTTCAGTTATGACTGCTTCGGAGACCATTATGTTCCTGCATTTCACTGTGGTGTGGCCATTTTGTAAATTCTGCAGAAATTCAAGTGTCATTTCCCCATGAAATCCCTGTAATTTGGACAAGTATTGTAGCCAGCCGGCGTGCTCAAGAATCACATAGGCCTGGTCTAATACCCTAAGCACTCTGGGTTCACTTCGAATGGCTTTTCCTCCCATGGCTACTATTTCTCTGTGGTTGGTTCACTTGCATGCACTTCTCTCACACTTTCACAATTTGTAACAACACCAGAGAATGTTAAATCTAATGACATAGTAATGATGTTGTGTTGAGAGTTGAAATCAAAGGCAATTATGTTATTTGTCTCATCAACAATATTTGGCATAGGATCATAATCAATTTGCATGCTATCCATAATGGTTTCCTTGTTCGCTCCAATCAGAAACGGTTTGATAATTATTACACACACGCATTCATCATGCACTCCTTTAACCAAAAATCAGTGTAATAATCATCACAAAAACTATCCATAAATTGTCACACCTGTTGTTCATATGCAGACCATCCCCCCTCCAATCAGAAAAGGGTGTCCACACCCACCAAGCATGGGAAAAAGGGAGAAAGCGTTGGTAAATCATAAATGCAGGTGACCAATCAATAAAAGTGCCGTAAAATATGACAATGAAAATCAGAGCAGTACATGTCAAAAGATTTGAAATGACCGTAAAATAAAACAGAGATTTAGATCATTATGTAAGTGGATATTTACCTTAGGTGGAAAAGTGACAAACACATGACCGACGATCAATATTAATGACTATCGGTAAAGTGATTTGACAATAATGATATAATTCATATATGATATAGGTTACCATGCATGTTGGCTAATTAAATTAGAAATGTTGTTCAAATGGAAAATTTTCCTTTAGAAGTGAATCCATAGGTGGTAATAGGATAGAGAGCATTTGGTAGTGTAACATAGTACTTCAATACCACAAGCAGAGCCACTATTGCCAGTAGGTATTCATAGCCTCGACAGGGTTTCCTTTTAACCTCAAAAATGAGCCAGAGTCCTCCTTCTAGTATTTAGACAATTCTCCTTTTCTTGCTATAAGGAGACTACTATGCTGGCATGGTAACCAGATAATCATAGTTCCATTCACCAAGATATAAAAAAGTGATCAGGTTAGCTCGTGATGAGACCCCCTATCCTTCTGACAGTTTTAATTATCAGGAAGGTCATTACCTTGGTGTGGTGGCCATAGTGGAATGTCACCCATTACATCCTTATGATCATGGTAGGTTGGCTCGTACTGAGATCCCCTATCTTCTTTAAGACAATGTATGTCACATTTTCATATTTTCATATTTTGATTTTTTTATTATAAAGAGAGGGAGGCTCATTTACTCCTTAAGAGTTAGAAATGGCATAAGAAGTAAAAAAAATGCCAATGAAAGTTATGCTTTTACCCCCATATCATCATACCAAAGGGATTTATCCATTTGAAATTGTAAAAGATAATCCAGCATGGTATTAAGATAGTAAATCATTTTATGATGTGTCCAAAGGGAAGATATTCAACCAGTCATTATAAAGATGCACCATGTCAGCTTTAGAATAGAGATGGCCATCAAAAGGTTTCATAAGTCATAATAGTATTAACATTACTATTTTTCTCTATCTTAGGCACAAATCCAACCAAAAGGTTTTTATTCAAAACATAGAAGAGGAACAAAATGGAAAAAATGACTGTTGATGAAACAAAAAAAAGAAATTATAGCTATTCATTCTACTGAACAGTGGTGGTTCAATCGATTGAACAACAGTTGTTCAATTGATCGAACAACAAACACATAAAAGAAAAATCGTTGTTGTTCAATTGATTGAACAACAATCGTTTAATTGATTGAACAACATACACACACAAAGAAATTAGTGTTGTTAAATTGATTGAACAACAATCATTCAATTGATTGAACAAAAAAGCACACAAAAATATTAGTGTTGTTCAATTGATTGAACAACAATCGTTCAAGCAATTGAACAACAAAACACACAAACAATGTTGTTTAATTGATTGAACAACAATCGCTCAAACGATTTAACAACAAAACACACAAAATTGTTGTTCAATTGATTGAACAATTATTGTTCAATCAATTGAACTATTGTTGTTCAATCAATTGAACATTACTAATTTCTTTTTGTGTGTTTTGTTGTTCAATTGATTGAAAAACAATTGTTCAAACAATTGAACAACAAAACACACAAAAAGAAATTAGTAATGTTCAATTGATTGAATAACAATCGATTGAAAAATAATTGCTCAATCGATTGAACAACAAAACACACAAAAATATTAGCTCTCTTCAATTGATTGAACAACAATCGTTCAAGCGATTGAACAACAAAGCTCGCAAAAAGTGATGTTCAATTGATTGAACAACAATCATTCAAATGATCGAACAACAAAACGCACAAAAAGAAATTAGTGTTGTTCAATTGATTGAATAACAATCATTCAATCGATTGAACAATGAAGCACAAAAAAGAGAAATTAGTGCTGTTCAATTGATTGAACAACAATCGTTCAATTGATTGAACAACGAAGCACACAACAGGAATTAATGATATTCAGTGGATTGAACATCAATCGTTCAATTTATTGAACAACAATTACTAAACACACCCAGAAACAAGAGAAATCCTCATATTTACATGGCGATGCCTAACTAGATTGCAACCAACCATAAAAAAATATACACATTATTTAAAACTGAAGAAAGATACATTTTTACGAGAGCAAATCTGTCGGGTCATCATTCCCAACAACTAAAATTTTCATAGTGGGGTCATCACATACCCGTTGACAAAAAGATTCTTTGGTGAATGGTTTGTGATAAAGACACACTCGATGCCCATTCACCTTGAAAGAATGGCCAGACCCGTTAATGGTAGTCAGAGTGGGAGTACCATTGTTATGTACTTCTTGAATTTCATAAGGGCCAATCCACCTTGTCAGTAACTTGCCCGGAAAGTCTTGGAATCTAGAGTCATAGAGGAGTGCACAATATCCGTTTTGAAACATCTTTTTATTAAGACTGTTGTGCCACCTTTCCCTTTGTTGCTGAATAATTGCGGTGTGTTGTAGAGAAGTAGTCGAGCGTTGTCCAATTCATTTATTTGTTGAAGTCGTTTCATTTGGGCCTCTGTCAAATCCAATCCCACTTCTTGAGTCGTTATGAGAGTCTTTATTTCAAATTCAATAAGAAAGATAGGTTCTTTTCCAAATACAAGTTGGTATAGAGAATATCTAGTAATATTTCGCTAAGTTGTGCAATAGGTCCACAAGGCCTGTAGCAGTCTAGCAGCCTAGTCTCGCTAATGTGTTGAAACTGTCTTGGTCAGAGTTGCTTCAATGACTTTATTGGTACTTTCAACCTGCCCATTCACCTGCGGGTGATACAGGGAAGTGATTCTATGCGTAATGTGGTGGTTCCTTAGAGTGACTATAATATTGTGCCCTACAAATTTCCCTCCTCCAACCGTTTTTACTTCCTGAGGTAAACCATACTACACAAGTAGCCAAAAAATGAAATTAATTACAATTACTTTTGTAGCTCTTGGAAAATCTACTGTTTCTACCCACTTTATTAAATAATATGTGGCAACCAGTATGTAGGCATTTTGGTTTGACGGCGGATGAAATGGGCCAAGAAAATCCAATGGCCATCGTTCAAAAGGTTCTATTACAGTTTGGGGCTGCAGTGACATTTCACTAGATTGACCAGGCTGACCCATCCTTTGGCAGCTATCACAAGCTAGGGCATATTTCTTAGCATCTTTAAAAATAGTGTGCCAATAATATCCCATCTGTAGTACCTTATGCCCTATTCTACGATTTGCGAAGTGTCCTTCGAAGGGCTCATCATGGCAAGCCTTCAGGATGTCATAAATTTCATCCTCAAGAATGCATATGCATATACACATATAAGACCTTGTATGAAAAAGGTATCCACCAATCCAAGAAAATCAGGCGCCACACTAGACAATTTGTTTCCTTTCCCTTGCTGTCAAGTGCCTGGGTAGCTTTCCTACTGCTAGATAGTTTTCCACATCCGCATACCATGGTCGTCCACTGCCAATTGAACATTTATCCTTGGAACTCGAGACATAAAATCAACGACTGGGTTTTCATTCCCTAGACGATCTTTGATGGTGATATCAAACTCTTGCAAAAGTAATAACCAACAAGTCACTCGACCATTTGTAATTGGTTTGTTAGATAAGTACCTAATGGCAGAATGACCAGTATAGAGAAAAACTTGATAGCCAATTATATAATGTCTAAATTTGTTTATGGCATAAATGACAGCTAAGAATTCCTTTTCTGTTACTGTATAATTAAGTTTAGCAGTAGTAAGATTTTTGCTGATATAATATATAACATAAGGTTTTGTATCCTCCTCTTGGTTGAGGACAACACCTATTGCTACATCTGACGTGTTCATGGAGATGTGAAAGGGAAGCTCCTAGTTAGGTCCACGTAATACTGGTGCTGTTGAAACTAATTTCTTTAAATTTGTAAAAGTTGTGTCACATTTTTCAGACCATTTAAAATCAACATTTCCAGTTAAAGCATATAAAGGCGCAATGATTTGTGATTTTTTTTTTATAAACTTGTGATAATAGCCTGCATATCCAAGGAAGCTAGGTACCTTCGTCTAAGTACAAGGTGTAGGTAGTAAGAGAATTAACTGTATCTTTGTTGGATCTACCTGTATCTCTAATTTTTGTAGTGATTGATCAAAGTCATCCCCATACAGGGTAAAGTCATCCATGTAAACTTCAAGTCCTTCTTTTGTCAGATAAATAAAAATGCTGAATATAGCTCTTTGAAACGTAGCTATGGCATTGCATAAGCAAAACAGTAACACTCTGTAAGTGAATGTATCCCGTAGGTAGGTAAAAGTTGTTTTGTCTTGATCTTCAGGGGCAATTTGAATCTGATTGTAGTCGTTGAAGCTGTCTAAAAAGGAAAATAATTGCTTCCCTACCATAGTATCAAGGACTTGACCAATAAATGGAAGAGGGAAGTGATGCTTTTGTGTTGCCTTGTTCAATTCCCGATAATCCACATAGATAAGCCACTTCCTGTTTTTCTTGGGGACAACTACCAATGGAGAGACCCATTTTCTATCCGAAATGGGATAAATGAAATTCACATCCAACAACTTCTGTAGCTCTTCTTTTACAATGTCCTTGAGATGCAGATTCAATCTCCACTAAGGCTGCCAGATAGGACGAGAATCCTTTTCGGTGTAGATATGATGCGTACATAACTGTGGGTATATGCCCTTCATGTCAGGATAGTCCCAGGCAAAATCCCTTTTATATTTTTGCAGGACTTGAATGAGTTTTTGTTGTTGGTCACTGTCTAGACTATCATTAATGTTTAAAACCTTGTCTGGTTCAATTTCAACAGGCTTGCTGTTATGAATAGGAGTTGTTTGGATATGCTGATCATTAGTATCTTTTGAAGGGTCTTCCAAGGCTTCATTGTCAAGAATTTATTTTAACATTTTAAATTTTACATTATTCACAATATCTGGCTAATTAATAAAGTTGTTGATAAAATCATATTCAGTCTGATTCTTGAATTTAAGTGCCACTACTACTATAAGTGGTGAACGAATGATTTCTTCCAGGTATGCGGGTGGTTGTTTATGTATTTTTACAATGGGAAAACTTGGTTTTGTAGGAGGATATAAAACAAGATTTTTTACAACATCCCCTTTAGCAATGGTCATGCTTCCCTCACAATAGCCTATATAAGCATCAGTTGTTGCTAGCCAAGGTTGGCCCAAAATCAGAGGGTGCCCATCCAATCGAATCTTTGTGTTTATAATGAGAAAATCTACTGGATACTCCCATGAATCAATAGAAACCATAATATCCTGTAAATTCCCCTCTGGTCTCACCACCGAACGATCAACAAGTTCTAGCAGGGTGGTGGCTGGTTCCAAAGTTGTAATACCAAGTGTCTTATAGGTTTATGTTGTTAAGATGTTAATGGTTGCACCCAAATCAACTAGTGTGCTTGGAAAGGAGCGACCAAATATTTGAACTATAATTATCGGATTCCCAGGATCTTCATACTTTACCGATGTTTTCACTCTCGAGAGAAAATCAGACAATGTCCCTACAACGTGAATATTGGGTGAAGTTTTGCTTTCCTCACATGCCTCTTCACACATAGTTCTTTAATTGTTTAGCATAAATAGGAATATCTTGGATGGCCTTGAAGAGAGGATTTTTGATACAAAGATTTTTTAGTTCCCCTACAAGATCAAAGTATGGATAAACAATTGGTTGAGGTATTGCTAACCTTTCAGGGAACGAGGGAGAAGTACCTATGAGTTTTTTAGGGTCTTTATGCTCATCTGTCTCTTCTCCTTGTTTTATTTCAGTGTCAATCACATTCGATGGTGTATGTACAGGTGGGGTTTCTAACTTAGTTGATGGACGGTCTCTTTTTTCCTTAGGGGCGATGATGCGCCCTGACCTCAATCTAAGTTCATTAAATTCTTTTTGTTCAATCTCATAGTCTAAGCTTTCAACAATTTGCACTAGCTAAACCAGTCTGTTATTGAGATTGAGATTCAGTTGAGCTAGAAATTGACGCCACATAAGGGGCTAAGAATTTTATTATAATGGATATGAGGCTGATAATGTAGGTTGAGGTTGAGGACCTATCCTCATAGGTGTATTGGATATCCCTAAAGGTCGCTGCCAATTTAGAGACCAGTTCAGATTTTGTGAAGTAGAGGTAGGTCACTGGGATGGATTTGGATTACCTTGCCAAATAGGAGTAAAAGGAGAATTTGGCCAGCCATTACCAAGAAAGGACTGAGTTTGCCAGGGTGTCATAGGAAATGGTTGGGATTTCCAATTTGAGTAAGGTGATTGGCCTTGGCATGCTGCTCCGAGGTTTTGTTGCTGATTAAATGATGAAGAAAGAAAGAACTAGGATGTGTCTTGTGGCATACCAGTGGGTTTGGCCTACCATTGTCGACTCTGGCTCATTAGGTATACTGGTTCTATTTCTTCTTCTACTTCTTTCAAAATTTCTTTTAGCCCTGGAAGTGATGGACATTTTTTAGTGGCGTGATCCTTGGTGCAGATGACGCATGTCTCAACCATGTCTAGTGGACACTCCCGTTGGCTATTTTTTTTCCAGTAGCATGGACAGAAAATGGCCAAGTTCTGTTCTACTAAGGCTTGTTTATGTTAAGCTTGTAGGATGTCCAATTGCATTGTAAGGGTGCCCTGGATGTCCATCTTGAAGTCTTCCAAGAGGTTATCGATTTCCATTCTTGTTATGCCTCCACTGTGTGGTTTGCTTCCTCTGGTCATAGGATCTCGACTTCTTGACCCGGTGCGTGTGCTACTTCGGGAACACTTGATACACAAGCGAATTATTTCATCATAGTATTCTTGAGAAATATCTACTTTCCCCATCAAATTGAGAGTTTCTATCCATTCTTCTTTCATTCCCTTAATTAAGATGGCTCCAAGGACTTCTTTTGGTAAAGTGGTGTGAGGGGGTCTCTGCAAATTATAGTGAAGCCGTTCGACATATTCTTCCAGAGTTTCATTATCCTTTACAGCTATTTTAAAGATTTCATCTTTTAATTCCCTAGTCTTGCATAAGTCTTGGTACCTTGTGAGGTGTTTATGGGAAAACTAGTGTCATTTCGATCGATTAGCCCTCTAGGATTGGTAGCTACCCTAGAAGCAAAAAATTTAAAGCAACTTGTGATTTCCTCTATGTATGATAGATAAGAGTGAGGCAAAGGAACCAACCTGGATCTTCTGCTTAACTCCTTGCTTGATCTCTCTCCCTCTTGACAGAGCTTGCAACTCCTCTCCTACTTATCCTGCTTAGAGAATACCTGTAGAAACACAATAACAAAACATTGTCAAAGCATCTTGATCTATTATATCATAAGCATTGCAGAATTAGAAATACAATGAACATACAATGGAATTCACAAATAAAAACATTCAAAAATATATAATTGTATGGAGGAAAACTCAAAGAAATTTATTAAATAGAAGGGAGAATTAAAACCCAGCTATCTGATCCAGCATCATCCTCCCAGCATCAAAGCCCTCTTCACCTCATGAAAAGCAAGATCACCCAACAATACAATGCTCTTCTCAGATACAAACTATTAGCACTTCCTTGCAAATTACAAAATTCCAGCCTCTAGATCTCTCAGATGAGGGATCCATTTATAGATGTGTGCAAGGGTGTGAGTCATCTCTGGGTTTTTGATTAGTGTCATTCCACTTGTTGTTTCCACTTGAAGATTTCTTGGATCTCTTACTCATGCCTGGGCGAATTCATAGAGGCAAGTGTCATAGGAGAAGTTTCTAGAATATTCCATGAGCATCCACTTAGCAAACTGTCTCGGAAATTTGTCCATCCTAGCTCATCACACCCTACAGAAGGCCTCTTCAATATGCATCACACCTGGTTAGTGTAGAAGTCAGTATGCATCGCACCCTGACAGTGGAGTAGTCAATATGGTCCATTTTTGGCTAGTTCTGGATGGTTTTTTAGGCGGAACTTTTGGGGAATGATGTAATCAGTTGACCATGATCCTTTAGGGTATGAAACAGAAATTTTAGGGGTTAAAGAGCCCTAGTTTATTGACATATAAGATTGGGGTTGAAGTGCCCAAATACGTCTATAACCGTTGCCCCCTAAAGCATGAAGTCGTAAATCTTTGATGTCGGTGAAATGCTTTATCATGAGGATCCGAGGTATTCGAACTGGAAGGTGACGTGTATAAGATACAATACAATACATCATCATCATATAATTTTTCATGATCTAGCTGAGGCAGGCATTCCCATGTTGAGCTTTATAAATTCATTTCATGTACATGGAACAGATAGTCGTCTAGAGTTGGAGACTGGTGATTCTTCATATGTAGAGTCATCATCCCTGGTTTGGATGACCATCTGTGCAGCTTCTGTGTACATTTGATGTCTTTATATTCCTGAATATATCACAGCCTAGATGGATGAAACTAGATCCAGGGTCTTCAAAATCGTTCAATCTTCGCTTGATGTACAAGTCGATCCATGTGAAAAGATGTTCTGAAGTCGAACATGGAAAGACATCACTTGATTACCAGCCAATAATGTGAGCTGTTAACAAACACGAGAGGAATCACTGATAATGATAATGACCCTCAAGGTACTACAGTACAATTCACATGGTGTGAATATATGATACGATGTCGAACACCATGCAAATTCTTTTGCTCAAAGGCCATTGATGTCAACCTGTTGCGGAAAGTGAGAAACCTGCCATTGAGGCATGCAAGCTTAAAAGTACGGAAAGGGTTGTTTCTAAGTCAACTTCTTGGATAGTGAGCTGATGTCGACAAGAAGTGACCCATTGTAGGAGAGCCTTAATGTATTACACATCAATAGCACGAAATGAAGCAAATGATTTTCTGGAGGTAAAAACGATTTGACAACACAAGGTTCAGGAATGGCGGCCATGAAAAATGAAGGGTGAAGGTATTGCATTGGATGAGGCATTAACTAGATGGTGAATTCTCACCTGAATGAATTCTCTTGAACATATCAGTGACACTGAGATGGATTGGTAGTGTTAACCCCAAAATATGGATGGTGTGGAAGACCAATGGTGAAATGACCGATGAACGGAATCAGTCGATCTTGCGGACAAGACAGACCTTCCTAGAATCTAATGAAGACCTAATGACAAACAAACCAACCAAACACTATCTTTCTCTAAATGCGCTTTATAAGTAATGGGAAGCAAGTGCGTTTAAGGGCCTACCTCACGTCCAACACAAGTTCGGAGATGCCTTCGATTCTTTGATCCAAGTAAGTTCCTTCGTCGCAAACCTGCAAGCACAAACAAGGCAAACAATTAAATAGCACCTCAATATCCAATATTTTAAAACATATTTAACATGAAAGTCAAGGAGTCCATGAAACAAATAGCATAAGATACTTGTTGAGAAAAATGACTTGATTGTATTAATTCAAAAGAAAAGAACCTTACAACCTTTGCCTTGACGTTGTACAAGCTCCTTCCAGGGTCCAACAAGAAGTCTCCTCTACTTTGAAAAGCTTCACCCACTCCCTAATGGGGCCAAAAAGGTATGTGATCTCTCCTCTTAAGCTCAAATAGGAAGTCTTGATTTCACTAGCATTTACCCTCAAAAGTTCAGCTTTTAACCTCTCTGGCCACTGACCCAATGCCTCAATTTATAGTGCAATGGAGATCAGTTACCAGCTCCTCCTTCAAAGGGATAGAGTCCTCCTTCAAAGGGATAGCTCCTCTCAACAAGGGATTAGTTCCTCCTTGTATGGGATGCATGAACCACTTGGAGCGAAAAATCCACGTAACAAATCCTTCTAGAAAACTCTAGAATCAACCCAAGATGAGTTTTTTAAGATAAAAATTGCGCCTTTTGAATTTTACAGGGGTACACACCCTCCCCTTTACATACAGAGCACATAAGTACGCAAATACTTTGAACAAAAGGTGCGGGCCCGCAGGAAAAGCTAAGAGAAAGTGCGGAACCAGAGTTATATTGCTTTTTTGATGTCTTTCTCTCTTTTCTCAAGCTTG
>APFE030515070.1:7284-20313 GCA_000404065.3 Pinus taeda
TCTAGTACTTGTGCATACAGCACCGTCGCTTCCAAGTTTGTACGAACAACCGGGTTGATAAAATGAGAGACAGGAAGCCTCAGGAGTTGTAGCATTATTGCTACAATACTGGAGCTCACCATATGTACTTGGGGATAAATGGACTGCAAGTCAATCTTGTTGAAATATTTTTTCCCCTTAAGCTGGTCCAAAAGGTCATCAATGTGTGGGATGGGATATCTGTTCCAGATAGTGATCTTGTTTAACACCCAATAGTCAATACAGAGTTTCCAGGTCCCATCCTTCTTCTGTACTTGGGCTAATGTGCTCTTTATACAAAAGATATTGAAATTTCCTCTTGATTTCATCATTCTCTAGAACTGAGTATTGACAGATCAGTGCATTGGGTAGGGGCGTTGGAAGAGAAAAGTTTGAAAGAATTTGAATGATGCTTGGACTCACCAAGATCCCTTCATATTAAGGGGGGAATGTTGGCACCTAATCTTTGGGATTAGGGAAATTATGTAAATATTGTAAATAAAAAAATAAGGAAGGTGAAGAGACACTAGAATATAATATTCCAAGAGTCTCCCTTCAATGTGTTTATAAATGACCTCTTAATGCAAACAAGCAATTCATTTGGAATTACCATCACAGACTCACAAAAAAGGATTTATTTTTTTACATTAACTCTTATGTGATGTCTATATATCACTTTTATTTATAATAATTTCATTTAATGAACTTATGACATAGTACATGCATTGATGGAATATCAAAGAATACTTCTAATTTTACTAGACGATAAATAACTCTCAAAATAGATTTCTTAATTCTCAGTAAATCCTTTTATTAATAAATGGCATTATAATAAAGACTCTATATTTCTTATTTTTATCAAAACCCTATTTTATAGTTTCGAATATAAAGGCTCTCATATATATATTATATTAACATTTTTTTTATAATTTAAAATATATTTTTATAAATAAACATACTAAAATATTCCCTCAATTTTGGGTGTGAGTTCGACAACACAAGCATTCAATAACTTCAATTAATCTATAAACCTAAGTTTGGATTTAAATGACACATCTTGCTCACATTCCACCATTTCTCAAGTATGGAGCATGGTGGTGGTGGTGGTGGTTGTTGTATAACCACCCTCATTTCTTATTAAAATATCACGGGATTTCAATATGGCTCTCAAATCCTTGAGTTGGGTGAATGTGGTTACTCTACTTAGCTTCACATATTTTCATATGTCTTCTCTACAACATGGGCGAGCTCGCACCCTTCGTGGCATGTGTATGGAGGTGAACATTTTGATTGCAATATTCCACACTGCTTCAAAGTAATGGTGGAAGATATTGAAGCACGTGAGCTAACCATCTAGGGTGACCATCTTTGGGTCATGCATGACCTCATGGGGATCCATTACTAAGAAAAAGAAGATATGAATGTGTTGTTGAAAGGAATTTTTTTGGCCTTGGAATTCCATTTACATCATGCAAAGTAAGCTTACCATCATGTTGCTAAACTCGTGGGTATGGAGCTTCAAGGTTTAGAGGCTCCCTTAATCCTTTCATTCTCCATTGCACACAAATTCTCCGCATGGAAAATTTTCTTGAAGTTTAAAAACATTTGCCAATCTCAGTAATCCCTATGTTTAAAAACATTGGCCAATCAGTAACTTTGGCATGCAAGCTTCGTTTGACGTGTACAATACCTCATTAAAAAGATATATCTAATGACTACAACTTCTGACTAAAAACATAATCTCAAGCCTCATGTTTTTCCATTTTCCAAGAAAAAGGTCATTTATAGCATCAAAATGGGTCTGGAAGTTCACAACCCAAAAAACTGCGAAAAATAGTAAATTGTGACACAATTAACAAAGCTAAAAAAGTTACCCGATCGAGTTGCGTGACGTGGAGAAGGAAGGAATGATGTATCGGCGGCGGATGAAGCAGGCAAGTGCATGCAGATATCAAGACATTATTGCCACAGGTGAATGGTGCGGTGGCTTGGTAAGTGGAGTAGCAAGGCAGGTCGGTGGACGGGACAGGAGGGCAGAGACGAGGTGGAGAAATGATGGCGCAGGGATCTGGAATAGAACACAGCACCAAAACATAAAGAGGAAAGGCATGCAGAGGAGCATTTTAACGAAGAAAGGGTGGCGAGCTAGCCTGAGAGAGAAGGACCCCAGTGGAAACTGTCTTGGTTACACAGAGAGGAGCCATAGCACCAAGGAGACGAGCAGCCCTGTAAACCGAGCGGGAGGTGAGCGGAATCGGAGACAAAAGGATAATATGGAAGCTGAAGGAAGCCGAAAAGCTCAGCACTGGATGCGGAGCAGCGGAATGGAGGATGACCAGAGCAGGAAAGACGAGGAGAGAAAGGGTAAGCGGAAGATGGAGGACTGTACACCATAGGGCATCCCTGTGTATGAAGTCTCGGAAGGGGAGAGTGAGGAGATGCTGGAGGGTCGGGAGGATTATGACCAGGAGATAAGGCGAAAGGGCCGAAACAAATCCGCGACCGGGAGCGGCGAAGATGATGGAGGGAGTCTGCCAAACATCGCAGGAAGGGGCAGGGGAAGAAACAGGAGAGGGAGAGGTCGTAGGGGTAGAGGAGGCCAGAGAGGGCGAGATGTGGCGGCAGGTTGCAGCCGACGAGGATGACAGTGTAGCACCAGCAAGGAGGAGGAAACCGAGACAGGGACGCGAGAAGGGACCCGACAGACCAGGCAGACCATAGGAAACAGAGTATGGATAGTAGAGAAGGAGTACAGGGAGAAATCAAATCCAAAAATCAAAAGAATTATTGAGCATTGGGAGGAAGAAGCCATCCAGGCCTAGTCAGAGGATGAGATGGAAGATTTGATTGACCTTCTGCCTGACCCTGGGAACACCAGAGGAAGAATGACGCTTTACAAACAGTCCCTGCATCTGTACTGGGTTATGAAAAGGCTCATGGCTAAAGCCATGGAACATAGATCAATGGAGATTGCAGAATTGTCTCAGGGTATCCCGAATTTAAAGAAAGAATTGAAGAACATAGTAATCACTTTGCTGATGCAAGATAAACGGCTGGAGGACCTGCAGCAGCAACTTGAGGCAAGCAGGGTGCTGGTCAAGAAAGAGAAAAAGCAGCAAGAGAATCCATAGGACTAGCAATTCTAGGCATGTCCATGATGAATTTAGGAATTGTCATTTTCTGTTTCTGTTTAGCCATGCTTGAATCTTCTGTTTATATATATATGCAGTTGTATGTAGGTAGTAATAGGAGGATAGATAAAGTGTATAAGGCATGGAAAGACAAGTTTAAAACATTCTATTTTTGGGCAGCTGTGAAAAACTACCGGTGGTCAATAAACCTGGTTTCCCTCCGGGGCGGGTTGAGACCAACCTAGCTATGTAATGTTTCCTTTTTGATAATAGAATATGGCACCACTCAACTTACAAAAAAAAAACCAAAGCTAAAAAACTAAAAGAAATAATAATGGGAGTCAAAATGGAATAGGCAAGTGGCCACCAATATCCACCTACATCAGTCCTCCCCCCTCAAGAAGCAATGTTCCCCATTACGTTGACTTCCTCCATGAAATGGGGAAACTTTTGTTGAACTCGGTCCTTTGTAAGCCACTTGCCTTGGTTTAGGATTTCGCCAACTTTGAAAACCTGGTATAGTTGGATCTTTTGATGACCAGTATTATTGATATGTGTGTCCATTATATGATAATTTGTGGCATGTTCCACAATTTCTGATGTGTCTAGTAATGGTGGAAAGTGTTGTCAAAGGTAGTTCACATAAACACTAGTTGTAGGCGAGGAAAAAGTGGAACATTGAGCTCAAAATCATTGTTCCCTATAGCCTTAGTTATGGTGTAGTGCCCATATCAAAGTGGGTGAAGCTTATAGTGGGGCTCAGCGAGGCACTACATTCACAAATTTAACCAAAATTTGTCACCTACCTAGAACTTGTGTGGCACCTGAGGGTGATCTTGACATTGCTTGTACTTAGCATTGGTTTTGTCAAATATTTGATGGACCTATTGGTGTATGTATTGAATGCAGTCAATAAAGTTTTTAGCTTTGTTAGCTTCAGATTAGACATGAGCCAAATCTACGAGATTTTCTGCAAATGGTATGGCCACATCAATGGGACATAGTGGCTACAATCCCAATCCCACCTGAAAATGGGTTGTGGCAAGTTGAGAAATGGAGACCTATATTTTAGTTGTTCTTGAAATAGGGGAGGCTTTCATCCCATGTGTGTCAATGCTTTGAGTTGTACATGCATAAAATGTGTATGATCATCCTATTCATGACCTTTGTTGGCCATCAATTTGGGGGTGGAAATTCGTGGACTTAGTGAGCTTGGTGTTGAGCATTGACTATAGACTTAACCAAAATTTAATTAGGAACCTATTTTCCTGATCTGAGAAAATGGAATGCGGGATCCAAAAGTGTACCCACACCCATTCAAAGAATATCTTAGTAGTGGCTTCTCCTGTGATACTCTTCTTGTAGGTCGCTAGAATGACCATTTTAGAGAATTCGTCGACAACCATGAAAACGTAGTTTTTGCTATGCTTGGTAGAAGGAAGACATAAAATTTAATCCATGGAGATGGATTCACAAGGTCAAGTAGAAGTAGGAATAGGAGTATATAGGCCTTTGTCCTTGATGGTCAGTTTGGCACTTGCGCAGACAGTACATGATCTTATCTACTTCACAACATTGTGTCAAAGGTTCAACCAATAAAAATACTTTTGTAGAACTGCCACTATTTTCTCTACCCCAAGATGTTGAGTGACCTGAGTAGTGCACTTCAAAAATGATATTGGTACATTCACTTAAGGAACATAGAGGTGTCCTAGGTAGCATAACGATGCATCTTCGAGGTGAACTTTTGGAACTTGTTTGCCTTCAACTAGTGTCTATTATGTGTTTCCAAATTCTGGATCACTCTTGTAAAGATGTGGCCACCCCGGAGTCTCGTGCACATAATATTCAAGAACAATGGTTAATGCCATGACCAAGAGCTAGATGAGGTAGTCTGCAACATTTTTAGTTTTTCCCTTCTTTTAATCAATGTTTAAATGGAACTGTTGTAGGTATGTGGACCATTTCTGATCGCAATCATTCTGCAAATTCCCTTGTGTCTATATGAACTATATGGATGAGTGATCTGTTTGGATGATCGTTTCCTTCTGCAAAATGTAATGCTTCCATTGTTGGCATTTCTACACAAGGAATGCATCTCATTCTCATTGCTGGGATAGTTTCAAACAGTGTCTGAAAGTGTCTCATTGTGATATGCCACTGGATGCCCCTATTGAGTAATAACTACACCAATAGAATAGTTAGAGGCATTTTTATAGACATATTTGGGCACTGCAACCCCAATCACATATGTCCATAAACCAAGGGATTTTAAGTCCCTAAAAGTTTTGTTTCATACCTTAAAGGAGAAAGATCATCTGATTACATCATCTCCCAGAAGTTCTCCATGAGAAACTGCTTAGAACTAGTCAAAACTGGACCATACAGATGGCTTAGTGCTAAGGGTGCGATGAATCTCACCTGCCACATGTAAAAAGTGCGATGCATACTGAAAAGCCCTTCTATCGGTTGCGATGAGTGAGAGAAGACAAATGGCAGAATCAGTTGGCTAGGTGGAAACCAAGAGAATCTTCTAGAAACTTCCCATTTAACACTTGCCTCTCTGAATTCGCCGAGGGATGAGTAAGAGATCACGATTCTCCAAGTGGAGCAGAGAACTATCAGAGAGAGGACACTAATCAAACTCTCAGAAGCTGACTCACCCACTTGCAAACATCTATATATGGATCCCTTATCCTAGAGACCCAAAGGCTGGAACCTTGTATTTTGTAAGGAAGTGTTGTTGGCTTCTTTGTGGAACATTATAGTGTTGGGTGATCTAAGCTTTTCATGAGGTGAAGAAGGGCTTTCATGTTGGGAGGATGACATTGGGTCAAATCAATGTGTTGTAATCCTCTCTTCTATTCTTTCTATCAATAAAGCAATTTACTTTTCCTCCACATTCTTGTATGTCTAAGTTGATATATGCATTTGTGTGGTCAATATATATCTTTTCCTATATTGTTTAAGATTGTAGATCTCTGTGCTTTGATGGTATCATGCTGCTTTGACTCTACAGGTGTTCTTTGAAGCGGGACAAGCGAGGAAGGAGCGGCAAGGATTTGTCAGAGGGGAGAGGAAACAAGCAAGGAGCCAAGCGAGTACTGAGGTTGGTACTCTCTACTTCTGTCTCATCTACTTCTCATAAAGGAAAATGCAAGTAACTTTAGTTTGTTTGTTTCTAAGATAGCTACTTTTGTTAGTGGGACTAGAAGCTCTGAATGGACACTAGATTTTCTGATAACAAAATGGCGACTCCACTGGGGAGCGAATAGCTTGTTTGGTTGTTTATATTTGTTTTCTTTATAAACTACATATGGAGCCTGAAGTCAAGCCAGCTAGCCTTCGAACTTCGTTTTCTATGCAACTACAAAGTAGATCAGTGTTGCTTCAGTCCATCTTCGGGTTTTGTTTATAAATTGAACAATTGATTTGCAAACATCCTAATTTCCCTGGTGGTGGCTCAAGTAACCTCATTAGATCAGCCCCTATGATTTTTATTTACTGACTATCATTACCTCAGCCTAAATCCCTAAACTGAGCTGCAAATTGTGACCAAAAACCAAGTAAAATTCTCGTCCCTGGACCATCGCACCTCCCATGTGCAGTAGGTGAGATGCATCCCTGTTTCCCTTTGTAACAGGTTTGATGATCAGATAAGATTGTTTTTGCCTTCATATTTTGGTTTTTCTTCACACTCTTCAGCTTTATTTAAGAGTTTTGCTATCTGTGATCAGTATACTACTGTTGAAACTCCCTTCCTTTGCATTATTTTTCCTCCATTGTACAAAGAGTTGTGAATGTTTTTATGTATTTTTTGTCATTTACAGTTCTCCTTTATAAAGAAGTAGCTTAATTGAACTGTCGTCTTTTGATTTGGAACTGTCGCAAGTGTCGTTTTTAGTCAAAGAAAAGAATCCTACTCTTTTTTTATGGTTGATTACACTGTCACTCTTGTATTTGATCTGAATTGATAGTATTTCAAGTGTCGAAAGAATTTTTCGAATTGAAGCTAAAAGTGTTGTCATTTTCTTCCTTTTGTATTTTGAAGAGAAAATTGTTAGTATTGTCGCTTCGAAAGGAAAGATAATTCAAATTTGTACTTAGCATTCTTTTTTTCATTCACACATTAAGAAAGCGGAAAACAAATATATGCATGTGCATTTGCATTTAGACTGCTTGTTGATTTTGATTTAGGACAATGCATCTAGTGTGTGCTCTATGCTCTATGTTAAAAGAATCTCACTTCTCTTTTCTTAGTAGCTAGGATTTTCATTGCAAAAAGAAGAGTAAACAATTATTTATCATCTTAGATTGAATTTTTAGGAATTGTATATCTACATCACGTGGTGAACCTTAAAGGAAAAATTCTTAAGAAAGATCAACTGTAAAATAAATTCAATGAACATAAAAATGCTTTGGAACCTAACACAACATTTAGAAGTCTAAGCTAGAGATGTATTCCAATGTCGTAAAGCCTGGTAACTATCGCTTTCATTGTAGGTTGGGTGATTCCTCCTCCTTGAGACAACAAGTGCCAGTATGGACTTGTGCTCCCACATACCATTGTGTATATACTGGGAGACCACAATAGGCTATATCTTGTATCCTTAGGAAGGCGTCTCTGTCGCCCTATCGATCGCAATGCACTGAACATAGCATGCAGGAATATTGATTTCCGTACCGTAAAAAGTATTCTCTAGTTTTGCGATTTGTTTGGTAATCCCTCTGTCTAGACTTCCAGAGTAGTCTCTTTTGATCCTTTTCAGAATCCTTAAAAGAAAAGGTCCATCAGAGAACTTGTCACTTCAAGCTCATTAAAAATCGAAGGTGACTAGAGTTATCTTTAGCTTTTTCTCAACTCTTAAAAATTGGAAAAGCAAGTTGTGTCAAAGCCTCATAAAATTTATTTTAATCGGAATAACGTCATTGTTCCGTTGTTAGTCTCAGGTTGAGAAAATGGAGTCCAACAATTGAGGGTTTCCCCTTGGTGGAAAGCCTAGTCCTTTCTCCTCTTGGAGAGATTTTGGTGCACCTCATATGCCCACATTGTCCCTTCCAGGACTGACAATTGACCTGCCAGTATGGCTCTTCTCGACGTCTTTCATTCAAAGCACTGTGATTCCTCAGCAATCAAATCAGTAACCAGATGATACTAAAGTTACCCTCCAACCTTCTACTTCATTCTTTTCTCCCTCTCCTCCTTCCTCTTCACTTGGTAAAGTTGGTAAATTTAAAAACCAAGTAACTAAGAAGAAGAAGAAAGGGAAGGAGAAGAAGAAAAAGGAGCCAACAATGAAAGGGGGCAACCTTGCATCATCTAGCGAAAATCCACACACTGCACCATCCAAACCTAAATCTCCATGTGTCATTTGCAAAGGAGACCACTATCATCGAGAATGTCCTTGCATCTTGCGGATCTTAAGGGATTGGTATCCCCACTTGCACAATCTGGTGTCCTCAACCTTTGATGATCATGTTGAGAATATGCCATCGACTAGTGAAAACGAAGTCACTGGACAAAAAGGAAGATCTAAAATTCCTTATATATTGTGTGAAGGAAATCATGCCATCCACTCTTGTCCCTTCCTAGATGAAGCTAAAAGAGTCTTGGATAACCATCCTGCTTCACCGCTACTAGTTCCTCCTAGATACAAGAAACTTTTGCCGAGTCCATTGCTAGCTGAAAATCCGACTGACACACCTTTGTGGTCGGTCAAAGCATCTATAATTGAAGATAAACCCTCTCAGTCCACACTAGACCAAAGTCAACAGGTGGAGATGGCAGTCAACCCAGTTTTGTCTTCAGAAGGTCCACCTTCAGATGATACAGTCACCAAGGAGAATTAGAACGACACCATCCAAATTATCTCTGTAAACACAGACTCCGATGAACATGGGGACAATCTACCCATTACTTTACCGTAGGAAGGAAGTTCATCTAAGACATATTCGACCATTTATTCGGTCCCACCTCCAAGCAACCTACTCATTTCCTTCTATTGGAATCTACTAGGTAGACCCCGTCTACCATCTAATGTACCATTCTGAATCATAGTACAAGCTTACAAAATGGTCATGGTTGGTATTATCATAGATGAAGGGGATTCTATGAATATCATTTTCTCAACTTCTTGGAAAGCACTTGGTTCACCATCGCTTCTACCTCAGATGTGAAATATGACAGGCTTCAACAAAGGAACCAGTCAACCGTTAGGGATCCTTCCAAATTTTCCTATAACTTTGAGAGGGAAAACCGTTTATCTGAATGTAATTTTAGTCCAAGGACCTTTAGATTACGATCTACTCCTTGGGCGTGACTATATTTATAGCATGGGATCCATTGTCTCCTCACTCTTTCGAGTGATGTGTTTTCTGCATGAAGGCAGAGTGGTCCAGCTTGTAGACCAGCTTTCATTCCCTAGCTCACACATAACTAATAGTCAAATTTTGTCCCTAACTGGTCCTTTTACACAAGGAATGTCTCATCAATCTCCAGTCCGTCCACCTAATGAGCGCGAGTGATTCTGTGATTGTGACTGAAACCCAGGGGGCATGCACCCTGGTTTGCTTTGGCAGGAAAACTTCAGGTATAGGGTAGGTTTCCGTGGAGGATATATGACTAGTCTAATACACCCATATGTTTAGGAAATGTTGGGTATACAATCAAAGTCGCACATTGACTAGAAGTGGGGAGGATCATGGGTATATAAGGATGGACAAATATTTCCATTGGTATGAGACCTTTTGGGGGTAAGTCCCAAGGGAAATCCATGACGACTTAGGCCCAAAGTGGATAATATCATACCATTGTGGAGATATGTGGTGTCCAGAGTCCTTACAAGTGGTATCAGAGCCATGCCCTAAATTTAGCCAAGTGGATGAATCCTCGGAATTCTGAACGAAGGTGGTGGGCCCCGGTAATATCATTATGGGATCCATGGATGAGCTCAGTTAGACAGGTGGTGTGTTCCAGATTCTTCATGGACATGTCCTGGTCCCGACACGGTGAAGAGGAGTTGACCTGGGATAGAGCAGGCTCTCGGGGCAAGTGGTGCTCCATGTAAGGCGTGTGCTTCCAATGCATTGGAGCGGAGAATCCTGGTTGGTAGAGAGTGGACGGGTGGATAATCATTTGAGGGGAGGCTTGATGATCCTTTGTTCGAGGGGAGGATTGTTGGGTATACGACCAAAGTCCCACATTGACCAGAAGTGGGGAGGATCATGGGTATATAAGGATGGACAAATATCTCCATTGGTATGAGGTCTTTTGGGGGTAAGTCCAAAAGCAAATCCATGAGGGCTTAGGCCCAAAGTGGACAATATCATACCATTGTGGAGATATGTGGTGTCCAGAGTCGTTACAGGAAAATGGGATTAGAATGGAATAAGATACCTCCATTAGAAGGTATGCCTTTCCTGACATAGTAAGTGTTTTTTCTGCAAATTGAAGGTAACCTGGAAACTCTACTTCACTATACCTGGGGGCATGCAAACATTTTGTACACAAGTGAAAAATGACCAGCGTAACTCTAACCCCATAGTTTTGCTGACCTCAGTTGCTTAAGTTAGGTGATTGGTCGGATCGACCATTCACCTTTGCAAGGGCCAAATGGAACTGGCAAAGTAAAGGAAGAGTTTTCCTACCTAACCCCAGTAGTTAGTTAACCCCTAGGACAGTAGTTGGTCATTCCTAGCTTGCATTCGAAAGGCAGCGGAGCAAAGTTTTGAATGGTGCAAGCTCCCTAAAAAATGAACCTATTGATGAGACATCCTTATTATACAACTAGCACAAGTAGTTTTACGGGAAGTTCAAGCTCGTTAAAAAATAAACCTAGCAATGAGCATATGTTCCACTAGATTTTAAGCTCATTAAAAAATGAACCCACCTCCGGTAAACAACCATTGCGAACGCATTACCATCAACTTTTGAGCCCTCGACGAGTTCTTACCATCACCTCCACTCTGATTTAGCTGATCATACACCTCCATTTGATTTTTTACTCCTTTTGAGGAACAACTACTACGAGTGATTTTGTTAGCCATCCTCTTTACACTTCCATGATTGGAAAGTTCCAAACCTTACCTGGAACCAGTTGCTACCCGAAAATATCACTCATTCCTCAAAGACGAGTCTCCTTTAAGCTCTTTCCATTTGACTCATAAAATGCAAAAATATTGTCGAGCAATTGGCCTCTCCAGCTTGTTAAAGTGATCAGAAGTGCTATCCCTCATCTAGATTTTAATCTTTTTGGACTTGAGGGATCATTACACAAAAAGATTGAGAACTTGTCTTGTTTAGCTCATTAAAACTATAGAAAATTCATACCTTCCGTATTATTTTACACTTTTTCATACTTAAGGGATTACATTACAAAAAAGGAATACTGGAGTTTCCTTTCCATCCCTTTTCAGACTCTCTAATATTGAAAAATGACCGATTTATCTTTGTCATTAAACTCGTTAAAACCAATAGCAACAAACTTGTCCATGCAGACAAAAATGCGTTTCACTGTCACTAGGCTCGTTAAAACATAGCGACGAGTTTGCTCGAAGGGAAAATTATAGAACAAGCATATGTTATCCTCCTCAAGATTGACAAAAATAAAGAGGTACTGGTCAGTAATGATTGGGGAAAAATCGGGAAGAAAACTTGAAGAAACTTTATTGGTAGCAAGTCTCTCTTGAACATGACACTTTCACTCCATCACCATGATTGAGTCAGGTTAGGTTATTTCATTTACCAGTCATATCACCATTTGTCCATCGTACCATCCACTTTTGGGGTTAATGCTACCAATCCATTCCACTGTCAGCAATATGTTCAAGAGAATTCGCTCAGAGAATTCACCAACCCAGCTTGTGTCTCATTCGCTACAATACCTTCACGTTTAATTCCTTCATGACTGCCACCCTAAACACTGTATCATCAGATCATTTTCACCTCCACAAAATAATTTGCTCTTTCCATGTTGTAGATGTGGGATTCATTAATTCCCTCCTACGATGGGTCACTTCTTGTCGACATCAGCTCATTATCCAAGAAGTTGACCTAGGAACAACCCTTTCAGTACTTTAAAGCTGCATGCCTCAATGGCAAGTTTCTCAGTTCCGACAACAAGTTTACATCAATGGCCTTTGACCAAAAGATTTTGTGTGGTGTTCGACACCAAGTCCCATTTTCACACCACGTGAATTGTACTATCATACCTTGAGGGTCATTATCATTATCGGTGATTCGTTTCATGCATGTTAAAAACTTACATCATTGGATAGTAATCAGGCGGTGTCTTTCCATATTCCGCTCCAGAACATCTTTTCACATGGATCAACTTGTACTTCAAGAGAAGATTGAATGCGTTTTAAGACCCCAGATCTAGTTTCATCCATCTGGGCTGTGATATATTCAGAAAAATAAAGATAACAAATATACATCATTATTGCATAGATAATATCCAAGCCAAAGGATGATCACTCTACTAGAATCATCAGTCTGCCACATAGACGGTTATCTGTCCAATGCACATGAGAATGAATTTATAAAGTTGAGCATGGGAATGCCCACCTCACCTAGATCATGAAAATATTATGAACATAATGTATTGTATTGTATCTTATTCAGGTCACCTCCCAGTTCAAAAAACCTCGGATCCTCATGATAAAGCATTTCACCCGACATCAAAAAGATTTACAACCTCATACTTTAGGGGGCACCTGTTATAGACATATTTCAGCACTGCAACCCCAATCACATATTTCCATAAACCAAGGGGCTTCTAAGTCCCTAAAAGTGTTGTTTCATACCCTAAAGGAGCAAGGTCAGCTGATTACATCATCTCCCAGAAGTTCTCCATGAGAAACTGCTTAGAACTGGTCAAAA
>APFE030515072.1:0-31787 GCA_000404065.3 Pinus taeda
TTGTGATGTGAAATAACTGGCTGCTACGTTGTCCGTCTTGACAACAAAAGGCTTCCCTACCAAATAGTGCCTCCATATGTGAAGACAATGGATGATGGCAGTCATCTCCTTCTCATGGACCGGATACCTCCGTTCTCTATCCTGCAACTTGCGACTCTCATAAGCCACCGGATTCCCATCCTGCATAAGAACCCCTCCTATGGCAAAATCAGAAGCATCTGTGTGTACCTCGAACGATCTCTCGAAGTCAGGTAACTTCAGTATCGGTGCCGTAGTCATCCGTCTCTTCAACTCATCGAATGCCTTTTGACATTCCTCCGTCCAACACCACCTCTTGTCCTTTTTCAGTAGGTCCGTCAGTGTCGATGTTACTTTGGAGTAACCTTCCACGAACTTCCGTTGGTAGTTAGTCATACCCAAAAACACCCTCATACATGGACATTCTTCGGTTCAACCCAGTCTTCGATAGCCTTCACCCTGCTCGGCTCCATCCGTATGTACCCCTGTCCAACGATGTGCCCAAGGAACGGTATCTCTGTCTGAGCAAACACACACTTTGACTTTTTCAAGAACAACTGGTTCTCCCTCAGTGCCTCGAAAACCATCGCCAAGTGTTTCTTATGATCCTCCATGTTATCACTGTAAACCACTATATCATCCAGGTATACCACCACGAACGAGTCCAAGTACGGTTGTAGGACATCATTCAACAAAGTACAAAATGTCGCAGGAGTGTTGCATAACCCAAAAGGCAAACAAGGAACTCAAAACTGTCATACCTTGCTACGATTGCGGTTTTCTTCTCGTCTCCTTCGGCAATCCACACCTGATAGTAACCATGCCTCAAGTCCAGCTTGGAAAACACTCGGGCCTTCGCAAGCTTGTCGAAGCAATCTACAGCCAATGGCAAAGGATACCTGTTTCTCACTGTCTGCTTGTTCAACGCCCGGTAGTCACAGCACATCCTTAGCTCATTGCTATCCTTCTTTCGTTGGAATAATACTGGAGCTCCATATGGGGACCTTGAAGGTCTAATGAAACCTGCATCAGCTAACTCCTTTAGCTGTCGTTTCAATTCCTCCAACTCAAGTCCAGGCAACCGATAAGGTACTTTAGCCGGGGGTTCCTTCCCTGGTTCAAGCTCAATACTGTGGTCCACCGCACGCCTTGGTGGAAGCTTCTTTGGAAGCTCATCGGGCATCAAATCTGCATATTCAGCAAGCACATCAGAGATCTCCGCTGAAATAATCGTCCCCACTTCATCACCGTCGACTCCTTTGCACACCACCGCATATGTCTCCACGTCTGATTCCTTCATAGCTTTCTCCAAACTTAGTGCAGAAACATGCTGCACATTGACCTCCCTCCTTTGCCTATGTGTGGGCAAAGTCCAAGTCTGTGTCTCTCCAACCAGCACCACCTCATCGCAGAAGGGGACAACAATAGCCTTGTTTCCCTTCAAGAAGTCATGTCCAAGTATCACGTCGAAGTCGTTCATCTCCATCACCGTGAAGTCCAACTGACCCGTCCAGTCTCCTGCTTGTACCGGCACTTCGTGTGCCAAACCCGTCACCTTGGCCTTAGAGTTCACTGCCTTGACCTCCATGTTGGATGGAAGAATCGTCAGTCCAACAGCTCCAGCCAACTGTGTCGTCATGAAGTTATGGGTGGCCCCCGTGTCCACAAGAGCTTGAGTGGTCTTCCCATGAACCACCAAGTCTACGAAACCCAGACTGTTCATCCATGATTTCTCCATAACCTACATACATCTTCGTTCTTGTCATTTATCATTCAGCCTCTCCAACCCTGGATCAGCTCTGATACCACCTGTCACGCCCCCAACTCTTTTTTTCCTTAGTTGGCCGGGTGCGGCACTGCCTAAACGACTCACCCGTTTCATGGTTGAGTGTTTTACGAACTACGCCTT
This sequence comes from Pinus taeda, assembly GCA_000404065.3. Taxonomy (NCBI): domain Eukaryota; kingdom Viridiplantae; phylum Streptophyta; class Pinopsida; order Pinales; family Pinaceae; genus Pinus; species Pinus taeda. The sequence continues at coordinate 1,928 of APFE030515072.1, forward strand.
ACACTTTATTAAATCTTCTTCTTTAAATTATAATGTGCGAAAAATCATTATAATAGCAATGATAAACATAAAGCCAAGAACAACCGAATGCATATAATAAATCTTCTTTTATTATATTTTTGAGAGAATACAATGACCGAGAGTCCACGCTCAACCGGCGTTTACATCCAGGCAGGCGCCCGCCCGTGCAAGAGCACACGGCGGTCTGCCTTGCCTAACCGAGTTACAACAGCAAACGTAATCCCAAACGAGCGGGCGCGCCCGGCACGACCCGCGCTCGTTCCAACCCGCGTTCACCGTGTCAACTGTTCAGCTCTTCGGTGGGCGGGCGCCCATGCGCTCCGCTGCCCAACCATACACCACCACAACGTATCAGCGTTCGGGCGGACGCCTTCGTGCGTTCCACCGCCCGTGCCAACCTTGTGCCCGTGCTCACTGCCCGACCGGCGGGCGCATCACCTGTCCGCTGCACAACCGTCTCAACGCAAGACCGCGCTGTAGACTGCGCCACCGCTTCCGTATGATACTTCACCGCTCTGGTTCGATGGTTCAAATGCCATCTCTCCACCGCTTGTTTATATGAAGGTTTGCGTATGGTTGGGTTGGGCGTAGCCCCATGGCTGACGCCCCAACCGCCATACAAGGAACCCCTCATTCTCCTTTGTAAATGGTCGGCCTATGCCGCCATACCCACCACCATGCCATCGTATAACTCCCCTTCTGCCATATGCATATCCGCTTGCCTGTTATACCCGCGCGCATGTCCACAACTTCGCTCAGCCTGTTCACCCACGCGCCTGTTATGTCCGCTCGCCTGTTATACTTCGCTCGGACCTGTCATATGTGCGCTCGGCCTGCTATACTCCCGTGGCATATGTGTGTTCGTTGTTCGCGTTCTGCATGACCCATTGTGCGCGTCCACCTGCGTTGCTGCTCGGCGTGTGCACGCCTGCCTCCACCCGCGTTTGCCCGCACGTCCATGGTCGCCTCATGGAAACGTCGCGCTCCATACTTAGTCGATTTTTCGCCTGGTGAGGGGCGCACGCCCGTGCTAAAATACTAGGGCGTTACAACATCTCTCTGAAGAATAAGAAGAAGAAACCACAAAGAATCCAATAAAACAAGAAGATGGAGGTACACACGATGAAAATGCTTCACAACAACATTTTGTAGCATTCCAATATACATACCAAAATATAAATATGACATACAAAGAGGATGGAATGATGGGCACAAAACATGTCCACATCTGAGAAAGCTCGAATTCAGAGAAATAGAATACTTCAAAAATTGTCGGGTGTGATTTGGATCTAGTCCTAGTGGATATCAAAGTTGGGGATTGGCACAAGTCCAAAAAAGGAAAGGAAATAAGAGGAACACAAGTGATGTTACATTGCTTGATCTTCCCCCATGTATATTATTATCATTTTATAATTTTTTGCATTTTATTTTGTTGTTTTTTCAGTAGTAGGTTCCATATATGCTAATGCATAAGCACAATGATCAACCCTTTTTGCAGTTGTCATAGAATAACAATTATTATGGGTCATTGTGTTTTGTGGACATATATTACTTTTGTACAACCTCATGTGAGGACATGACAGTATCCAAAGAATGCACATATGAGTGCATATGCAGAATGTATTTTTTGATGTTATTTATAAATGAATGAAATACAAGCCTTTTTTCGAGAAAAAAAATAATAATATAATAAGTATTAATAAATTAACAATAAAATCAACTTTAACTATAAGCTAAAAAATGATAAGAAAAAATAAAAACTATTTAAAAAAAAAATTAAACAAAATAATATATATATATATATGGAAAAAACAAAAATAACCTATGAAAACGAATAAAGTATATCAAAAAATTACTTATTTATAAAGATTTCTATATTTCATAATTTTACATGAATATTAATTATTTATATAAATATATATTATTCATTTATCAATAAAGATGTAAAAAAATAAAATAAGTATTAATAAAGGAGCAAATACAAAATATGTTTATGAAATTTGATATAGTATAAAAACTTTGTTTTAAATGAGTATAAATTATTTATTTAAATTCTCATATATATCTAAATAATAAATTAAAAAGCTAAAAAAAAATGGAAATTAATAAAAGAAACTATAAACACAATAGAAAATAAGAAAACTAACTATAATGGAAATGAGAGAGAAAGGGAAGGGGGAGAAAAAGGATTCGCATGGAAGAAAAACTGAAAGAAAGGACAGGAATCTAGTTTATGCTAATCTTCCACCCATTATCATGGTCCAAATTGCCAAACTTTTTCTATTTCAATGGCCTCTTTGAACTTCTTGTGATGATATTGGTATATCCTAGCTAGGATCCTAAAGTCTTCGATGCAAATATAGTGCTTTGTTTTCAGCATGCTTAGCAAGAGTAGAGGAACAGGACCAACAATGTCTAATATCAACCATATGCTCTTGAATCCTCTATTTAACAAATCAACTAATTTCACCAACATAGGAAGCATAAAAAGAGCATGGGATTAAGTAGACTCATTACATGTTAGAAGGGTCAACTCGATCCTTAACAAACTTTAGCATGCCTTGAATGGTATATATCGGTTTGAAAGTTGTGAAAGCCTAATTCTTCCTTAAAATACGAGAAATCCTATCAGTCATTCCTTGAATATAAGGAAGTTGAACCTTGGGAAAAGGATTTGAAGGTCCTTTTTTTGACTAGGACCTAGGCTAGCTTTCTAGAAAGCCTCGATGCCTTGACATTTCATTGGGGAAATTTTGAGGTCAAAAATGGGTCTAAAAACAAAAATGTACAACAAAAATCAACTTTATAAGAACCAATAGGATTCAATGTGATGATGTTAACATTGGGGGATAGTTCACCATTTTTGTATTAAAAAAAAAAAAATCAACTCATATTTTCAACTTACTCAAATTTCAAACGAGAGCACTCGTTGGATGTGGAATTTAATTTTTCATCTAAGTAACATCCATGTTGCATATTTTCGATGGATCCTACTACATGAAAAATGTGAAATACATGAAAAAATGTGATTAAACCTTATTGTAATCATGTTTTTCATGTATTTCACATTTTTTGTGTAGTAGCATCCATCGAAAATATGCAGCATGGGTACTCCTTGGATGCAAAATTAAATTCTGCATCCAATGAGTGCTCCCGCTCAAAATTTGAGTAAAATCATAAGAAATACGTTGAAAATACGAGTTGAAAAAAGTATTTTTTCTTTTTTCCCTCCAAAAATTGATGTGGTAATCTAATTTTATTTTATTATTTCCATTGTTATTTTTTTATAAGATTCTTTAGGATACTCATTTTAGATCTCAAAATTTCTCTAATGCTTATAACCATTTATCTCAAAAACATCTGACAAGTCGATTTTCTCATCATTAAGGTGACTCTCATCAGAAATCCTTAATGCACAAGTGGTCAATGTGTTTAACACGCCTAATTTTTGTGCGGGATGATGATGGGACTCAACATGGAGGTATTACTCCATGTAAGTCTTTTAATTGAACACTTGGTGCGAAATGGAACTATCATCATTTTTAGAAACAAGAACATTAAGAAAATGAAGGTTACCATTACACTTAACCTCCATAGTCAACTTGATAAAGTCAAATTGGCTATTTAGATGTTGCAAGAATAAATTTAATTTATCACGTCCATAGGGCCATATAACATAAGTGGCATCCACAAAATGTTTCCAAAGCTTCAAATGGAAAAGAGTTGAGGTTAAGGCCTTGGTCTCGAACTCTTCCATGAAAAGGTTAGCAATAACCAGTGAGAGGGGGGAGCCCATGGTAACTCTACAGATTTTCTCACAAAATTCACCTTGAAAACTAAATAATATGGAATTCATGCATAACACAACCAACCTGTCAGTGTTGGAATCTGTAATGTGACTAATAATATTCACAACTTAATTAACGGGAATCCTAGTATAAAGAGATCAAACCACATAAAAGCTAACTAAGATGTTAGAAGGACCCATTTAATACCTTTAATTTCATTAACAAATGAATAGGAATCTTTAACAAAAGAGTTGGTGAGGCTCTCCGATGGCATGAGATTTTGGGCTAAGAGTTTTGCCAACAAATAGGTGGGTCTACCAACAGTATTAACAATGGGTCTCAAAGGGGCGCCCTCTTTATGAATATTAGGGAGGCCATAGATTCTAGGGGTGAGAGGATTACTTTCCATAAGTTTTTCACTTAATTGGCTCAAGGAATTATCAGATTTGATGGCATTAGCAACTTCCTTTGAAACCTACTTAAGAGGATTCTTACTAAGCTTCCTATAACTCTCAATGTTATTAGGATGGTCAAGTATCTTATTCACATAATCCTCTTTATTTAAAACAACAATAGCTCCCCCTTTATCTACTTTGAGAATAACAATGTCAGGATTATTCTTAAGAGCTTTCAGGAAGAGGAACTCTTTCTTATCAATGTTACTCTTAAGAGGCTTAGCCCTTCTAAGAACAACAACACAATCTTGTCTAATGATTTCCTTAGTGTTATCAAGCAAATCCTTAATACCTTATTCAATATAGCACATTATATCCTCAATAGGGATCCTTTTGAGGGAAATAGCAAAGTTTAAACTTTTTTGTAAAATAGAAGACATGTGATAGACTCTCTTAACGTGCAATATTCTTAGTGTAACTCTTTCACTATAATATAATATAAAAGTAAAAATAAATTTTTATTATTATTAGTGTAGTTATATAAATTAAATAATTAGTAATGTTGATAGACATCAATACATGATAATCATCAAAACACTTATAAGTGATACATTTCACATTGTTCAATTTAAAAATAAATAATAAAATTAACTATATTATAGTTTTATTTTACATTATTATTGTTATTAATTATAAAAATAATTAACATATGAGCTAAACATATATACATTTTAAAAAGTGTGTAGCAATATTCTTAATCATGAAGATTCACATCGACTTTACCATGGCTTATCAATACCACATGCTCAATATGACACATGTTGATATAACATTTTCTTTAATAATTAATTAAAAGATAAATATTAACTCTTGATTTGTGAATATTACTATGAATATTCTCACATATTCCATAGAGATTAAATCTCTACCATCCATGTAATAATTATTAATAATTAAATTAAAATTCTAAAAGCCCATTTTTAAAATAAATATGTTTATCAACATAATGATAAAAATTGTCTCTTAAATAATTACCAAAACCCATATCCATCTTAAGTCTCAATCTATCAGTTTCCTAGAGGGAACAAAACTCTTTTCACTCTAAAGAAGGTTTTGCACTTCAAGAGATTTGATCACTCTCTACGCTTGGTAGATTTAGAGTTAATATGGATTTAGGGTGGTTTAATTATTAATTTATTTTTATTTTTAATGTAATTTGACAAAATCAAAATGTTTTAATCAATAATTATTATTTATTTTTTTATTTTATTTTATTTTATTTTTATGTAATTTTATCTGGTTAAAATGTTTATATAACATAACAGGACATGACATTACAACATCTGGAAAGGGCCTCTCCGGGCAATAAAAATATTAATTAAATGATAGAGCTTTGTCATATGTGGATGGTTATATAAGTTAATATAGAACAATATATTTAGCAAATGTGGTTGCCTCTTAGTAGTCCCTGCCAAGGACTCTAGCAATCAATCAATTTTCTCGTTTAATATTATTAAAAAGCCTATTTTTTTATTGCACTATAACTTGAATGTCTTAACTTTGCACAATATAAAGTCACATGGATAATTGTCTCAATATTTTATGCCATAATTTCAAATTATAGTTGTGATATTAATGCATGATTTTTAGATATTTGTGTAGCTATTTGTTACTTTTAAACTTTGCAGGAAAACCATCCAAAATTAAAATGCTTAAAAATAGTTCATAAAATTAGTTACTTCTCACCATTATTTACAAGTCTTTGTGCAAAAAAATTGATAGAAATAAGATATAAATAAATATACTAACTAGGAGTTACTTCCCTCCATTATTTATGTTTTCCTCGGTACTTATTACCTCCATTATTTATGTTTTCCTAAGTACTTATTAGAAGTAAAATTGACTGCAAATGTGTAGACTTAGTAATGGTTACTACCCACTAGCATTTATGTTTTCCTCAATATTTATTAGAAGTAAAATTGCAAATGTGGAGACTTAGTAATGGTTACTACCCACCGGCATTTATGCCTGAGTAGGCCATTAATATACATTAGCTACCAGCATTGACCAATACAGGTTGTAATTGACCACTATTAATTGACTAGTACAAGTTATAATCTCAAGAAAAAGAATTAAATAGCACACAGCAAAAGAAAATAGATCATTAAAGAATACAAATTAAAATGTTATGTAAAAAACATTAAAATCAAAATGTAATAATTTTTAGATACTTGTTTTTGAAGTATAAATAATTATAATTAAAAAATAATTAACTATTTTTTAATATAAATAATTATAAAATAAATAATAAGAAGCATTATTAGTTCAGGTAAGATAAGTTTTAGCAATCTATTTATACATTGACCACTATTAGTTTAACATTGACCAATGCAACTTATATTTAACTTTTAAAAATAAATATTTATTTTTCAATATGATTATAGAAACTATTTTTCAAACATTTGATTAGACCATAATTTGAAGGTTTTATTATAGCTTTTGATTGCAATTTTCATTCATTATTTTTAAATATTTGTGTAGCGATGTTTTATTCTTAAGCTTTGCTAAAATCATTTTAAAATAAAATCCTTCATAATCACCTATTTACCATCAATTATTTCCTACCATAATTTAAGAAAATCTTTGCATAAAAATTAAGTAGGAATAAACCATAATTTGGAGGTCTTATTGTAGCTTTTGGTTGCAACATTCATGCATTATTTTTAGATATTTGTGTAGTGATTTTCTATTCTTAAGCTTTCTAAAATCATCTAAAAATAAAATCCTTCATAATAACATATTTACCATCAATTATTTCCTACCATAATTTAAGAAAGTCTTTGCATAAAAATTAAGTAGGAATAAACCATAATTTGAAGGTCTTATTGTAGCTTTTGGTTGCAATATTCATGCATTATTTTTATATATTTGTGTAGCGATTTTTTATTCTTAAGCTTTGTTAAAATCATCTAAAAATAAATCCTTCAAAATAACATATTTACCATCAATTATTTCCTACCATAATTTAAGAAAGTCTTATGCATAAGAATTAAGTAGGAATAAACCATAATTTGAAGGTCTTATTGTAACTTTTGGTTGCAATATTCATGCATTATTTTTAGATATTTGTGTAGCGATTTTTTATTCTTAAGCTTTGCTAAAATCATCTAAAAATAAAATCCTTCAGAATAACATATTTACCATCAAGTATTTCCTACCATAATTTAAGAAAGTCTTTGCATAAAAATTAAGTAGGGATAAACCATAATTTGAAGGTCTTATTGTAACTTTCAATTGCAATATTCATGCATTATTTTAGATGTCTGCGTACTGATTTTTTATTCTTAAGCTTTGCTAAAATCATCTAAAAATAAAATTCTTTAAAATAACATATTTGCCATCAATTATTTCCTACCATAATTTAAGAAAGTCTTTGCATAAAAATTAAGTAGGAATAAACCATGATTTGAAGGCCTTATTGTAGCTTTTGGTTGCAATATTCAAGCATTATTTTTAGATATTTGTGTAGTGATTTTTTATTCTTAAGCTTTGATAAAGTCATCTAAAAATAAAATCCCTCATAATAACATATTTACCATCAATTATTTCCTACCATAATTTAAGAAAGTCTTTACATAAAAATTAAGTAGGGATAAACCATAATTTGAAGGTCTTATCGTAACTTTTGGTTGCAATATTCATGCATTATTTTTAGATATTTGTGTAGTGATTTTTTATTCTTAAGCTTTGCTAAAATCATCTAAAAACAAAATCCTTTCAAAATAACATATTTACCATCAATTATTTCCTACCATAATTTAAGAAAGTCTTTGCATAAAAATTAAGTAGGAATAAATCAATTATTTGCTACCATAATTTAAGTCTTTGCATAAAAATTAAGTAGGAATAAACCATAATTTGAAGGTATTATTGTAGCTTTTGGTTGTAATATTCATGCATTATGTTTAGATATTTCGTAGTGATTTTTTATTCTTAAGCTTTGCTAAAATCATCTAAAAATAAAATCCTTTGGAATAACATATTTACCATCAATTATTTCCTACAATAATTTAAGAAAGTCTTTGCATAAAAATTAAGAATAAGATATAAAAAAAAATATTCACTGAGAGTTACTTTTCACCATTACTTATGTTTTCCTTAACACTTGGTAAATATATATATATATATATATATATTATATATATATTCACCAAGAGTTACTTCTCACCACTATATATTGTTTTTATGCAATTTTTCCCAGTGCATTATTCCCAACAACACTTGTTAATAAAACAATTCAAAATAATAATTAAAAAAAAAACAAAACAAAACAAAACAAAAACAAAAACAATCTCCAATCACTATTGAAATAATGGGATGCCTCTAGTCAATTATTCCATCAATGATAAATATTTTCTATTCACCTTTGCATATAATAATAAGACACTCTCCATCAATGATAAACATTTTCCATTTATCATTGTAGAAAGAATGAAGAAATCTAAATATTAAATATTATTATACTAGGCATGGTATTAAGCATTCATTTTTGCTTTCACTGTATTAATTTGTCAATTTAGGTAGTTTATCATAGTTTAATATTGGGAATTCAATTTTTGTTACTTTTTATTATTATTTAAATTTATTTGTTTATAAATTGATTGGTTGAAATTTTATTGATGATGATGATGATGGTGGTTAACGTCCACTGCGACCAAATTGGTCTATCGGACCTATAATTTTCTTAGTTTTTAATTGTCTAGCTCCTCGTCTTTCTTGGCGAGATTGGTGTTGTAGCTTTCTTTTTTTTCTCTACGGTCTTGCAACTTCTTTTATCTTGCATCTCCTTCATCTCTTCTGGTTCTTGGAACATTGGTGTCTTAGCTTCGCGATCTATTATGTTCGTCCTTTTGAAGATAGTCGGAGAAGAAGTTTGGTCTAGGAGATCTGCTTTGTTGTTAAATGAAGATTTATTTTGTGCAATATTCGAATCCTCATAACTGTTGATGCTTGAGGTGTTGTCGAGTTCACCTTTTTTGTTGTTGGGCGGGGCTTTCCCCTTACTTGTCTTGAGAGTTGTTTCTTTCTTGCCCAATTTCTTGTGATTCAAAGTTTTCTCGAGAGTATTTTTCTTTGATGAGTATAGTGTTCTTTTTGTGCTCCTTCCCACCATATAGATTTGTGGTGATTTTTTTAGCAGAATTTTTCTGCGAGGCTTTTGGGCAATTTTTGGCTAGATGGTCTGTCTCAAAGCAAGATCGACATCTGAAGAGGATACTTTCATAATCGAGTTTCTGGTTCCACACAATCTTTACGTGTTAGGTGTATTTTAGCTGGGAATCTGGCGCTGAAGTCCATTTCCACACAGATGCATGCATAGGTGGTTCTGACATATTCCTCTGTTTTTGGGCACCCACAGTAAAATTTCCCAATTGCATTTCCAATGGCTTTTAGTGAAGAGGAATTCCAAAGATGCAAGAGTAGATTTGGCAATCTGACCCAAATTGGTGACCCAAATTGGTGCGGAAGTTATCACTGTGGTTGAAGGTTGAATGATGGGTTCCATGGCTTCATGGATTATAAGCTAGTTGTTTAATAACTTTACTAAAAAAATGAATTTTTTTTTTTTATTTAACTTTATTTTTATTTTTATTTTTTTAATATTATTTCCATTTTATAATTTTTCTTTTTCTATTTTCAATTTAAGATGTACTTATTATTATATAAAACATATTTTAATAAGTTTAATACAACATTTTATTGATGGTAGAAAATGTTTTATTTTTACAATAAATTCTCTTTATTATTTTTTATTTGATTTAGCTATATTAAAACGCACTAGACAGTATGTAATCCAGTTTACAATTAATTATAATATAATTATTATATCAATTTAAATTTATTTAATTATTATTTTAAATATTATAATTAAAGTAATTGCAATGCTTTTTAATTAAATTTACCATTTCTCTTGTAATGAATTTGTTTGTATAAAATATATATTTTGGAGCATATTGCTTATATTTCAACAAAAACTTAAGTTCTGTTTAAAAACATATATATCAAAGCAATTACAACAATATAATGTTAAACTTATGAAAAATAAACTTTCCACTGCAAGAACGACACTTTCCCAATCTCAAGGACCAAACCTAACTGAGGATCTGTTTAATAGATTTATAAATTATATTTTATATAAATGTATTTATTAAAATTATATTTTATATAAATGTAAATACAGCTCCTTAACAATTTGGTACATGAGTGCAAAGAGAGAAAGATATTGAAATCATTTGTATTCAATCTGTATTATCCCAGGATGTGAAAATGGAAGTTAGAATTATTATCACAGTGGCGCATATGTGGATTTTTTAAGCTGGTATGCAAAATCTCAAATGTATTGTAACATCAATAATCATCTATCTTAGCATCACTTTTTCTTACATTACCTTAAATCTTCATTACGTTTCTTGCATCTGCTTTTAAGGATGAAGTTCGAATCATTCAGAGATGGGTTTAACATTGAACTGCTAAGCTTGTGAGGATTTTTATTATCATGATATGGAGAATCTCATTGTATTTTAACATCAATATTCATATCTCTTCAATTATATTTTTTTGGTTCTTGTTTCCCAACATCACTTTTTTGACATTGAAATTACTGGAATCCGAAGAGGGAGCACATTTGTGTTCAGATCAAAAATTCATTGCTTATATGGAAGCATCAGCTAATATATGGAAAGATTGGAGGGGATAACTAAGAACCTAAGAACTACAAAATACAATTATTTAGCCTGGATGAACTACAACTGACCATAAGATCATTACAATTGTATTATAAAGTTCAAAAACATGTAGAGAGAAAACATATAAGCATTAGATATATATATAGAATCTCATTCCAACTTGAAATCTTTACACAGTATTAAACTGGGCAAGAAGCCCAATAACGTCATTATTAAAGAAATCCCATCTCAAATCACTAACTTAAAGTACACACTTCTTACTCATACAGTACCATCAATGTGCCTGCAGGAATACAGCCGAGAATGTTTTGATATATCCCAGTTATCTTTGTTTGGCTTCTGTAAAGAAATACTTCCATTATGCCTGGACTCTGCAAGGCCAGCTAAGATAACAACCAGAAGCTTAGTTGAAAATTCATGCTCTTCTGCTTCTGCTATAGATTTGTTTTTTCCCATAAACACAGTTCTCCAGTAAGTGGCTTCCTCAAAGACTCACATGCAATCCAGCTGACCATGTCTACAAACACCAGACCAAACCAAACTTTTAGGTCCTCACAGCCACCAACCAAGAAGCTAATCAACAGTTGAGCAATGCGGCTTTTGAACTCAAAATTTTACTCTCCACTCCTAAAGAGCATCTGACATAGTTCAGCTGGAAGCTGAAATCTTAATCTCTGCAGCTAAGTTGAACTTCTGTTCAAACATACAGAAGAATGCCCATGAAATGTTGGTCACTGTAGCTCAAACCATTCACAGCAGAGTTTTCAACCTTCAGCCACTAGTAGTGAGAGGATAGAACTCTGAAACTTAGCATTGATAAAAGGGTTTTCGGGACTCTCCATAAGAACAGGAAGAAATCTCTCCACTCTTGGTAGATGATTTGTCAGATCTCAACATAGGTGGAATCAATTTGCAAGCATGCAAAGAAGAATCTGAACCGGCTGTGCTCTTCACTTCAGCATTATATGAAGAAACTTTCTTCTGCAATTGAAGATCATCATATGAGGGTCTTATCTTTGGAGCACTGGACGAGCGTATTTTAGCCTTGGCAGACTCTGTAGAGTTCATGTAATTAGGCCTTCCCACACTCTCATCCGATGTCTGCAGAGTATTTCCAGATTTTGGAGTACATGATCCCCTTGAGATTGTTGAGCTCTCATCAGAGTGGATATCAGAGCCAGGGTTTGAAGATGATCTACCAGTAGGATGACTGGAAACCGCTGAAGGTGGTTTTGCAGCAACACGAACACTAATATTGTTTCTGCGAACTTTAACTTTGCCTGGTTCATGAGATTTCCTCAGATTCTCTCCAGCATCATCATAGCTTTTGAGAGACTGAATTTCACAAGCATCCATTTGTGCTTGTTCCATGAGTCTATTCTCCCAAGGCTTTGCAGCCATCCAGCGTTCTAACCAGCTCCAACCCCAGCTATTTTTGTCTGGCTCAATTTTAGCATAATTCATGTTTGTTTTCGAATTGCTTCTCCATTGCTGAAAAAAGATTCAACACCCATAGAAGTTACAAGTATATAAATTTCAAAATGTCAACGTGGCATCTACATCTAAGGTCTTGTGCAGAGGATTCTACCACAGCATTTAAATCTGCCTGAAATAGAGTGTTCAGTCAAGGACTTAATACAGGTGAATTTTCAAGTGACTTTTCTGCATTGAACATAGTTATGTACCTGATGGGAGAGAGCATAAGCAATTGCTCTCTCACGTTTGATTGCACCCTCTTGTCTCATTTGCAGTTTTGCACGAACTTCTTCAAGGGTTCCTTGACTATCACACCACCCCTCCTGAAACAAGCAATGCACTTCTGAAACAAAATGGATAACAGAGCCCTTTTTTGCAAATTAAAACATTAAAGCTTTTTATGTTATCACAATTATTCCGGCAATTCCATATCACACAGATATTACTATTGTAGTATAAGTGATGGGATTGTCAGAAACTGAAATTTGGCATATCTAGAAACAAAGGGAAAGCAACTGGTAAGAAAAACCAAGATCGTTTTAGACATATGGTAAAGAAGTATCTATATGAGGTATGATCTAGTCCACTGCACAAGGGTCGTGAAAAGCAATATGGCCAGGAAAAGTCTACAGAAAGGGCAGCTGTTTTTATCCATGAGAGGTCCTGGTTTGGTGTCTGAGCACAGATCAGAACAGGGGCCTGAAGCGTTTGTGCAGGGAATTTTCATGATAAGAGTAAACACGATGATGATTAGGATTTGCTTGTGGTTTCGTATATATCTTAAACTACAGTTGACATATGGTAATCCGACACTCACAGGATTCGGCACTCCGACTTATTGTGTAGGCAGAGTAAGCTACTAAACCATAGTGGCCAGAGTGTTAAAATACCTCAGATTCTCGCAGTTTGTTTTGGCGAATTCGATGTTCATCAATCATTTTCTGCACAGCTAAGCCTTCAGTCGACATCCGAACACGGCGAGCTCTTACACGGGCCTGAACTCTAACAAGTGCTTGCATGCACCTCAAGGTAACTGCTGCTTGTTTCCTTACCTGACGACCTCGAAACAATGCTTGTAATCTCACAAACCCTTTCAGCGCTCGCAGTGCCCTCCTGGCCTGTAAAACCCAAACCAAAGCCAATGGATTGAAAATAATCATCTCTCAAAACAACCAACCATACAATCTATAGAGGCTCATGCATGAAGAATGGTTACCAAAAATCCTCGAAAAGCAGTCTGTATGCGAATGGCGGCCCATTCTTCTCTGACAACCTTGAAATCTTTAGGAGGAGCCCTCACTATAGTGGCCACTGCAGCATTATAAGCCTCTGCAGCAGCAGATTCTTCAGATGTCTCCCCATTTGAATTTACCCTCTTATGGAAACTTCCTTCATTTCTCCCCTCGGATTCATGGTCACCAGAAATTTTCCACAGGCCCCATTTTCTGGACTTTACATTGGTGAGCTTTTTCTGTGCATGTTACAGCAAAGTCAATAAGCTTGCTTCCGCTAGTTGAATGAACTTAGAACAAGATTCCTACATCTCCATAACTAATGACTGGAAAAACAATAAGTAGCACAAAAGACAGGTGAGATGCAATTTCCCAGGTAAGGAAATGCATTTGTTATTAGGGTCCACTGATGACCTAAGATGATGAGCAGGACTGCAAAAAGTTACATGAGCAGAGTATGCAAAGGTTAGGCTGCAAAAAGTTACATGAACAGAGTATGCAAAGGCGGTGCTGCAAAAAGTTACATGAACAGAGTATGCAAAGGCCGTGCATAGAGCATCTCACACAAAGTAAGACATGAGAGAAGTACAAGAAGATATAAAGCATGAAAATTTTAAGAAAGAAACAGGAAACGATCATGAGAAAGAGCCTGGAACCTGGCAGGAATGTCAAACAGCTACTCTCCTAGCAGATGAGGCCGAGAAGAAATTCGCAATAAAGCTCATATTGGTGTCTGATAGAGGTGACTGAACCCTATGTATCTGATTAATAGCCTAAATGCTTCTGGTCACAAGAACTTTTTTGGTCTGAGATGTCTCAAATAGTGCAATATATGGGTTTGTTTATATATAGTATCACTGAACGCATTAGGTGGTGACTGGTCCAATATGTGAAAGTACAAGATGGTTCCAGCTGAACCATAATGTACCATTCCCAACTTAGTCCATTTTAACAAATGAAAAAGGAAAAGCAATGAGCAGTGAAAAGATGGTGATAATGGGTCCTTCATAGTGCTTGTAATCTTAATTTAAATCCTAGAATACTGTAACATATGAGTCATTTTGATCAAATGACCACCCTATCCCAGAAAGCCTGTTGCTGGGAGAAAGAAGATTAAAGTATAAGGGTTACTTTTCATAGAATGATATCACAGAATAAATCTCAGTAACAGAACAACGAGGGATGTTATGCTCTGTTACTCGTTGCAAAGATCAGATGAGTTATTTCACAATAATATTACCGTGGGGGACCAAGTGAATGATAAAGCTGTATAGGGAATGGTTAGTAAGGTCCAGTATATGGTTTACAGGATGGAAGCCCTGTAATATGATATAATAGGAGTCATTAGATAATACCGTTAGGAAAAGCATCAGTTGGTCATGTGTTACTCTTCTGTAAATAGACACTCAATAGTTTGTTTCACCCGTTATAACTGAGCACACCAGAGTAATAAACTCAGAAGATGACTCATTGGGAACAGAAGTAAAACATTCCTAGAGCTGATTCAACAAATTCTGTTAATGAACACTAAGTGAATCAGAAGATGAATGTCTGCAATATGGTATCCAAGATAAATGTCTACAATATGGCACCCAATGACCAGAGACAAGAATACATAACACCAAAATATTAGGTTGGGGATATGACAGTAAACTCTAAGGGAATACCATGTAATAATATAAAAACCTGACCCTGAAAAAGGGAATGGTATACCCACATTATCCTCCTTCTCTGCAGATGATTTACTGGGTTTCTTCACCCCAAGGAGTGCCTTGAGCCACCTGCCTGATGCACCCATTGCTCCTAACACACCTTCACCAAAAATAGCTACACTTCAATGCCTATAGCTTTGCCGTAAACCTCTCCGACTTGAAGCAAATTCCTCTGACAGAAGCACCAGTTACACCAAGAGTTAGAACTGAAAACAGAAGCAATCTGATGCCTAAAGCTAGCCCTAGACATATATCTCGACAGCAAATAGACAACCCAGTAAAAACTAACTTCAAAGCTTAGGATCCAAATGCCTAATCTTCAGTCAGAAAGCTCCACTCCACTTAATCACATTAGCATCCCCTTGCTATCTCTATCAAGTCACTGAAACCCATGCCACCAAATCCCTAAATTTAAGCAAATCTTTCCTCCAAATTCGTCAATCCCATCCCCTAGACAACGGAATTTAGTACCGAAAATGTCACATAAAGGCTAGATTTTAGCACCATGTACCTCTTACAAGTTGCTATGCCACCAACGAAACTGAAATAACCTAAACAGGCTCCGGGAATACGCATGGAACAGAAACATGGAAGAGCAAAAACTCAAGCGAATCCTGTGAAGAAGAAGAACAATGTGGTTTGTGCATGTCCCCCATTTTCTACCCGTTCCCGAGGATCCCAACAGTCAATTTTTTTGTGATTTCCGAGTACCGTGGCAGTGCTCAGTGGCCGAGATTTTTCAAACATCGCCGGTTTGTTTTCCCGATGGCCGTCACAAGAATTGTGACGTTTAATTTATTAGGATGCAGCGTCCAGTTTCTAAATTCAAAATCTCAGGTCCCGCGTTTGAATTTCAAAAGGCTTAACGGTCAGAGTCTCAAGGGCCATGTCTATTGCGCGTGGGGTTGTGCGGTCTCGTTTTTCCGAGTGCCGTTGCTCTTGGCAGCATTATCCACGGATTTAGAACCATGAAAAAATTAATTATAGCGGTTGAAAGCTCCAGAACCAGTAAGAGGCTTTTGTGTTTTTAATTATTAAAATAGTTTAAAGAGATTAATTTTTTTTAGTCAGTGTGTGTTATTGGCGTTCTTGTTAAAATTTTGAAGTTCTCAATTAGTAGGGATGATATAATGTAACCGTAATAAAAGAGTAATTAAATATCATGCTACAGGGTATTAAATGTACGGTACAAGATAGCAGGAGAGCAATTAAATGGTTAACTAAGAAACAAAATAGTAGGTAGCAATTAAACACTTAATTATAAAGTATGAAATGTTTAAATGGGAGTTGTTTTTAGTAAAGTTTTTTAAGTTTTTTTGGTTTAATTTCTCTAAAATCTGGTAGGAATTTATTGAAATCATAAGTTTGATAGGTAATCCCTGCACAATCAAAGTGTCTTGGGGTCTTTCATAGTGTTGAATCCATACATACAGTGTAGTTTAAATAACAAAAATCAAGATTTCACCTCAAATTTTCTGCATTCCCACACTGAAAAGACAACTCCATTTAGATGTACATATTTGTATTTGTGATCATTTAATATTTTAATGATTATGTTAGATTTTCCAAACCTACAAAACTTTGGATGTTTTATAACTAAATGGAGTCGGAGGCGGAGGAATTGCCCGGACGGCCAAAAGTGACCGGAATTCGGGTAAAAAAATTTCAAAAAATCTTAGTGTTTGAATCATGTTTTTGATGGTGGAAATGGATTCAGCACCATCAAAAACTTTCAAGGCACCTAAAATTATGAAATTTGACAGCGTTTACTTGGATTAATAAAAATTCTTACCTAATTTTTTCAAAATATGGCGGGAATTTCCATAACTTTCCGGGGAAAAAGGCATAATCATTAGACTACGGCCAACTAAATGTAAGAAAGCATTAAACACTTAGCTAGGAAAGCATTAAATGCATTGTACAAAATAGCAAGAGAGCAATTAAACACCTAAATATAAAGTATGAAATGTATTGTATGTTTGGGTGTACACATTTGTATTTGTGATGATTTAATATTTTAATGGCTTTTGAGACATGTTTCTTGGCGATAATCACATCAAAATTCATTTGTCCACTCGTTTCAAGCCAACAACTGTGGCTCATCCTTAGGGCAAGATGAACCAGATCATGGCAACAAGTTAAATAGAGAGACCGATCATTCAAATGGCTAGAAAAAAACAGCTACTTTTGACCAAAGGAAACGACTGCCATGGACTGGACCAAGAATTAGGGGAAAGTTTGTTAATAAATTAATTAATTAGTTAATTGTTAGATTCAATTATTTTATTTAAATATATATCCTAAATAAACGTTAAGAGATAATATAAGATCTTCCTTTTTATTAACTTACACTACTATATGAATAAAAATATGAATGTTAAATAATCAATTAGTTAATGAGATATATTGTTATAAGTATTTATTTAAATATATATTAAAAATATTATCCCAATATTTTAATTAAAATAAAATAGATAAATTTATGAAGAACCTGGGACAAACTAAGATACAAATATAAATGAATTCCTATTAATTAATTCATTAAATATATATGTTTTATTAAATATATTTATTTTCAAATGATATATAGTTATAATTTGGGAAAATTAGGGTAAAAATATAATGTTTACTAACAAACAAATTAACTTACTTAATTATTATTTCCAATAAGAATGTAACCTTACTAATAAAAGGAAATTTTTATAAGAATCTATACTTCTAAATTAAACCTAATAAATATTAGGCTAAAAGGAAAATATTATTAGGTTTAATTTGGAAGTATAGGTTCTTATAAAATTTCATTTTATTTAGTAAGTCACATTCTTATTGGAAAAAAAGAAAAAAAGAAAGAAAATTTTATAAGAATCTATACTTCTAAATTAAACCTAATAAATATTAGGCTAAAAGGAAAATATTATTAGGTTTAATTTGGAAGTATAGGTTCTTATAAAATTTCATTTTATTTAGTAAGTCACATTCTTATTGGAAAAAAAGAAAATAACTAAGTAATTGTTTATTTGTAACATTTATATTTTAATGCTAATTTATCCCAAATTAATATAAATTCATTTAAAAATAAATAAATTTAATAAACATATTAATTTAAATGAATTAATAGGACCATTTATATTTGTAGCTTAGTTTGTCCCATGGTTCTTCATAAATTTATACATATTTAATTTTAATTAAATATTGAGGATAATTATTTGGTTAATAAATGTATTTAAATAAATATACTATAAACTAATAAACTAATTGATTATTTAACATTCATATTTTTATTCATATAGTAATGTAAGTTAATAAAGAGGAAGATCTTATATTATTCCTTAACGTTTACTTAGGATATATATTTAAATAAAATAATTGAATCTAACAATTAACTAATTAATTAATTTATTAACAAACTTTCCCTCAATTCTTGGTCCACTCCATGGTAATCGTTTCCTTTGGTCAAAAGTAGTTGTCGTTTGAATGATTGGTCTCTCTATTTAACTTGTTGCCATGATCTGGTTCTTCATCTTGTCCTGACAATGAACCACACTTGTTGATTAACTTGTTGCCACGATCTGGTCCTTCATCTTGTCCTGAGATAAACCACACTTGTAGCGATTGGTCTCCCTATTTAACTTGTTGCCATGATCTGGTTCTTCATCTTGTCCTGACAATGAACCACACTTGTTGACTAACTTGTTGCCATGATCTGGTTCTTCATCTTGTCCTGAGATAAACCACACTTATTGATTCGAAACGCGTCGACAAATGAATTTTAATGTGATTATCACCAAAAAATATGTCTCAAAATCTTGATATAGATCACACAAACCTTAATTCAATAATTATAATAGCTATTTTAAAACATACTTATATTTATGATCATCTAATATTTTAATAACTATTTTAAATTCTATAATGTATTTCCAAACCTACAAAACATTAGATGTTTTATAACTAAATATAAGAGAGCATTAAACACTTAAGTAGAAAAGCATTAAATGCACTTTACAAAATAGCAAGAGAGTAATTAAACAAAGCATGAAATGTATTGTATATTTGGGTGTACACATTTGTATTTGTGATCATTTAGTATTCTAATGCCTATTTTACATTTAATCATGTATATTTAAACATATAAAATATTAGATGTTTTATAACCACATGTTTATTATTCATTTAAAACTCGTGTTTTTTCATATTTCTTTTTAGTATTGGTCATTGAACATTTATTCCACTTTGTATGGTTAATTTTGGGAATCTTTTGGGAGTTGTTTGAAATTTGAACATTAAAATAATTATGAGTGAATTTTTGTTTGTTAAATATGACTAAAATTAAGGGTGGCAAAAGGGGAGGGATTAGCATAAATCTCGAAGGAGAAACAGGGATCATGTTTGTCTGGGGCAAAGATTAAACAACGTTGCTGAAATGTATGGTCTCTTTCTTAGCTTTTAGCTAGCCAAAGAGCGGGATATCTCTCCTATTGTTGTTTTGGGGACTATATTTTAATCATTAAGTACCTTTGCTCGCTTTCTCTCCCTTCGAATAATGTGTTTTATCTCCTTCTCCATCTTGGAACCATTTTCTTATAAGTCATTTCATCACATTCTTCACAATCAATATAAGGAAGTTGACGAACAAGCCCATATAGCTTTCCAGATAGAAGAAGGGAAACTTACGATTAATAGCAATCTCAACTGGAAACACATCCCATGATCAAGGAAAATTTCTTTCTTTATCTCTTTATCAATAAGCGAAATTTGCAAAGGAAGAAGGCACAAAGCTTAGACATATGCAAGATGATTTCTAAACACCTACAAAATGGGAAGACTCTGCTCCTTATGGTTAGCAAAGTCAACAACATTTCTCTTATTACACGCCCCCTTTATATTCGTGTGAAGCCATCTCGATGGCATTCACCGTGAGCCAGACCCTCCAGAAGGATAGTTGCCTCCTTCGGAGACATGGAATGTATGCACAAGACAGCTGGTTTAGAATTAAATTCAATCCCTCACAATATCTCCCACACTCCATCGTACTCTGGAGAATTGATCTTCATAGTCACCTCCTCTAGTTTTTTGGCTTCGTCATGAATTTTATGCAGTCACTCATGCATGTTGAGCTCATGTTGAGGCAGCGTCTGAAAATTTTTCCGCGTAGTTAAATCTGAGGGTCAGTCGGATGGAAAAGATAGAATTGGGCAACTTTTGTATGTTGGCTCTGTTTTTCTCACATCCGGGAGTCATCCTTCCCCATGTTTATTTTTCCTCCATGTAGATCCGATTAGTCCTCTTCCCACAAATCCTAGTCTGAGTGTAACAACCACTCTTCAAAGGAAAAGAAACGTGTTGGAGCTCAACATTCTTCCAAAGTTAACACCTCCAAGAGAGTTGGAAGTCTCAGAAGCAACTTTCCATCTACACCACCTCTGTACTTTGTGTTTGAGTGAATATAGTGGATCATAATCAACTCAAAAGTCGGTGTTAGGCACCGATCAGGCTAGTCATTGTATTGAGATATTATATCGATGATATAATATCTCAATGGAGAATGAAGTGATCCTTTTGGTTACGTTTCATAAGCTCTTTAAGTCATTTATACTCTATCTTGTATCCTAGACCTGTAGGTTGCATTGATGCCAAGTCTTTGATAGAATGTCAGTCCCTATTGGGGATACTCAGGCCTAGTCCTGAGGTTGATTTTTTAGTTATCAACATTGTTATCATGTCTTTGATGGATTCTAAAGGTTGTAGCAAGTTCTGGGAAAAGGCCAAGATTCTGGGCTAGAAAAGTGGCTCAAATATCGGGGTTGTTGGCACAAGTCTGCTGAGAAAAGTCCACAGTTACTGGCACATAGGCCTATGAGAGCGACTTTGGGTTTCTGGTCATTATCTTGCCTTTAGCATGAGAGCAACTTTAAGTTAAAAGGCTTAAAACATCAGTGGGACCCAGGGGCAGGATGTTTGAGTGGTTGACATGTCTCTTGGGAGTGTTGTTGTTGATGTGGATGGGTTTGTTTGATTTGTTCCATCGATTCCATTTCCTTAAGGTTACCAAGGAGATTGAATCCCTTATAGTGACCTCTCTCATCACATGTTTGCCCCAACTGGTTGGTTACTTGGGTGTACTTGGGAGGAGGGGGGTTACAATGTGGAGCTCAATGTTAATGCTTCATTAATAAATAACTAGCCATGTAAATTCAATGAATATATTTTCATGGATCATGTGGTATACTTTCCATGATATGCTTAAAGCTTATATATATTCCATATGAGGAATATACATTACATCAAAGTTCGTCATGTCACTTGAGGAAATTAAACTTGGGTAGGATGATCCCAATCAATCCTCCCAACCACTCGGGATAAATCCAATTGACTTTTGAATATGTCCCCCCCATGGGATTTGAAATCAGTGAGGGGGATAACATCTCATTGTGCCAACCACTTGGTTGTCCCATGAAGAGACCATGGTATGCTTAAAGTTATGTAAGTATTATTGTTGAAATATAATATGATGGTCCAAGACAGTTACGAAAAGAACAAGAGGGGATATGAGTCCATGGAAGGGGGAGAGGAAGGTTGGGGGGGTGTTGGGTATGGTCCCCCTAGGTCAAAGTTTTGTAAAGAACCCCCATTTTGAGGAGCGGAAAGAATTTCACGCGGTGTTTTAGGATTCATAGGGGCTTTAAGGTAGGTCAAAGCTCCTTATTTTGTAAAGGGATGGGATTAATTTGAATGTTTCAAGTTCGGCCCATGGTTTGTGGACCACGGTATTATAAGGGAAACTGATATATAAAGGGTTGTCTTAGTAAGTCAAAGGCATTCATCATTTTGATCATTTTGAGGCTGTATTGTTAGATCTTTATGTGTTAGAGCGAAGGGGAAGGCTCCTCCAGCTGTGTGCGCAGAGACCTTGGTAAGTTTGCAACTGTATGCGCAGACCCCCACAACTGTATGCGCGGGGTGAGAAGATTGTAGCTATGAAGATATGAAGTTAATAAAGAATATTTTGAAGGCAGATCTATGTGCTTACCTTTTGTACTTTATGTTATGCAATTAATGTTTACTTATGTGTTGCGCAAGTAAAAGATAGATCAGAATTGATGTGTGAATGTTGTTACAGTTAAGATCCATTGGTTTATGCACGGTAGATAGAGTTTAGATCTGCGAGTAGTCTTTTTGTATGAATAGATCGATTCGGTATAATATTAAGTAAGATTGCATAATGCAGATATAGATCTAAGACTAAGTCATGATCCACCCTCCATATCTTTCTAGATGCAGAAACCTAGTTCCAACATCCCCCAATATCGCCTCGGGTGAGACTACAGTCTGCACGAACAGATCGTTGCCAAAAGGGCCAGTGGTATAGGGTTTTGTTGGTTAGCACAGGTAACTCTGAACCTAGGTCTGAGCCCATCAAGCTAACAAATGGTTCCATTGTCAGGACCAGGATTTGTCTGAGGGATATGTGATGTGGCATCCAACTAGAAAAGAGATTTAATATTGGGTTGATCTGAAGTTGCACGAATTTGCAACACAAGAGAATAGAAATTCATGCTTGTCAACAGAAAGGTGGTTGCAGAGGTATATCTATACAGAAAAACACGAGATATTTTTTGTATCATTTGCTTACGAGTTGCATGAGTGGCTTTCAAAACTAGCTAGACAAAAGACTTATTGGAAGCATGATGAGCTTATTGCGTGGACCCTAGAGTTGATTAAGCGACTCAAGGAGACTGACAATAAGATCGTAAGGGTTGTTAATTATTGGATTGATAGAGTTCTCAGAGGCTTTATTGTTGAATTTGTAATTGACACATCAGTATCCTACAGTGAAGTTGAACACCGATTTTTCAAAGGTCTGAGAGGTAAGTATTTGAATTCCTTAAACCTCTGGATTAAGATGTTGTTATGTGAAAGGGTATGTTACGCATACGTGGAATGGAGAGAGATTCAGAATAGACTACGATAATTGCTTTGAAGCTATTTACAGTCCGTTATTGGGTGAATCAGAAAGTGAAGAAGAAAGGAGCAACCCTAGTATGCTTAGAGGTGCGTCACAGTCAGATAATCAAAGCACTTTTGGGATTCCCTACCCGACCAATCCATCTCCACCTTCACATCCGCCTCATACACCTACACCTCCACCTCCACTTCTTCCATTTAATATGGCTAATGCAGTAAAGATGTCTATTTTCAAGGGTTAGAGATCAGAGGATCCTGAGAAATTTTGGTTTGTTGCAGAAGATGTATGGAAAGTGCAACAGATCAATCATGAAGATATGAAGAAAGCTCAGCTTGTCACAACATTGCATGACAAAGCACTGTCATGGTATATTAAGTACAGTACAACAAACCCATCCGCTTCCCTAGCTAAGACAAAGAAAGCAATGAACACAGAGTTCAAGAAACCAAAGTCGGAGTCGCAGTGCATCACAAAGATAAAAGAGATTAAGCAAGCAGTCAATGAGACTGCCTAGGAATTGGATCAGAGATTAAAATGTTTGTTGGGACAAGTCAACTTTCATATCTCTGATGAGAAGCATAAAGAGTGGTATATAGCTGAGATATTAACATAGTTATCGATCAAACAAGAACTATTACCTCAAAACGGGTACTCTAGCCTAAAAACCCCAAAAAAACATGAAAAAATAGGCTGAAACAAAAAGTGTTGATGTTGAAATAACATTTTTTTTTGGGTACATTTTCAACTTTTTTTTAAAATGACAATAAGAACCAAATTATTTTGTGCAAAAAAGATCTTGAAAACGAAAAGTGTTGATGTTGGAATAACATTTTTTTTTTTTTTTTGCAGGGTATATTTTCAACATTTTTTAATAATGACGTTAAAAATAAAATATCGTGACTCTGAAAAACTTTAAATTTCCAACGATTTTCAAGTATGATATTAAAGATAAAATATCACGTCTTTGAAAAGCCTCAAAATTCCAATGATTTTTAGGCATGACATTAAATTTAAAATATCACGTATTTGAAAAACCATAAAATTCCAACAATTTTCAGGCATGGTGCTAAGAAAAAATACTTATAACTGTTTTCAACCATAGCATTAAAGATAAAATATCACGACTTAGAAAAACATTAAAATCTTGACAAATTTTCAACCATGGAATTAAAACCAAAGTTATGATTACAAAACAATCTTAAGTTTTCAAAATATTTCAAGAATGACATTATGCAAAAATTTTATGACTAAAAAAACTTAAAAAATGAACACTTGAATTAAGGAGTTATTATACCAAGAGTAATTTTTTTTAAATGCTAAATGTATAGCGATTTTAAAGTCTTAGACTAAGACACCTTGATACATTGCAAAAAAAAAAAAAAAAAATTCAACCATCAAATTGACACGCAGTGTAGGTGAAATCGACCCATTATAATGAAAACTTAAAGACCAATTATGAAATTGACATATTGTGAGGAAGCCTCGATTCATTATAACAAAAAAATTAAAATCAATTATCAAATTGCACATAATGAGATCGGGTTGCTAGACGAGCATCGACACGAACGCTACAAAAGAAAAAAATTATATATATATATATAATATTATATATAATATATATATTATAATATATATAATGAAAAATATAAAAGAAAACAAAAATTCAAATATTGAAAATAAAAACGATAAAAAAACACAAAAAATAATACAAAAGAAAACAAAAATTAAAATATTGAAAAAATAAAAACAATTAAAAAAACAAAAAAATAAAATAATAAAAAAAATAGAACATAAAAAACATGACAAAAAAATCAAGTATAAAAAATATATAGAAAGGAAAAAAAATCAAAATTATCTTGTAAAATTAAAAGAATAAAATAAATATAAATAATAAAATAAATAAAAGAGGGAAATATTTAAAAAATAGACAAAATTTAAGAAGAAGAAAAAGTAAAGATAACAAACAACAAATCAATAACACTTTTTTTTTTTTTGTTAAAAAAACAAATAAACTAAAAACCAATATAAAGAAAAAAAAAGAAAAAAGTTATAAATGGTAGAATATATTATGGAAACTTGCATATTAATGGGCATACCTCCTAGCAATGGGAAGTATACATGGAGCAACAAAAGAATTGGTAAAAACAATATGAAGGAAACGTTGGACAGATTTCTAATCCAAGACAAAATAGCCACCTCCTTCAATGAAATAAAATCCAAAATCATTCATAACATAGCATCGAATCACAAACCTGTGGCATTTTCACTTGGGTCATTAGAGAACTTTGGCCCTGTTCCTTTCAGATTCAGTTCCATCTGGAGCGACAGTGAAGAAGTTAAAAAAATTATCGCAAAAGTATGGGAAAATCAAATTATCGACTCCCCTAGTTATGTTTGGGAATCTAAACTTAAAGCATTGAGGAAAGAGCTGAAACCTTGGGCAAGGAGCAAACAATTAGAAACACTAAAAAGAAAGCTAGAAATAACAGAAAAAATAGAGAGAATTCAAGTGGAAAAGGAGCAGCAAGAGGAAACGTAGGAGAGTCTATGGTAGGAAAAGAAAGCGTATTGGGAATTGTATAGGCAAAACAGAATGGAAGAAGAGTGGAGACTAAAGTCCCGAAGCCTATATCTTAAAGCGGGAGACAAGAATACAACTTTCTTCCATAATACTGCTAGGATAAGGAGAATACAAAATCAAATAGACATTATTAAGGATAATGAAGGGAAAGAAGTGAGAGGGCAAGAGGAAATAAAGAAGGAGGCTTTTAGATATTACAAAAATCTATTATCATCCTCAACAACAAATAATGAGTATGAAGAATTTTTACAGCATACCCCAAAAAAATCAGCGATGTAGAAAACAACAAATTTACAAAAGAAGTTGAAGAAAAGGAAGTGGTTGTTGTTATTTGGGATTTACATCCGGATAAGGCCCCAAGCCCGAATGGGTTCCCTATCTCCTAAAAATAACTGGAGTATCATCAAAAAATATTTGCTAAGAATGATCAAAATGTTTTTGGGAAATACAAGATATGAGGATTCACAAATTCCTCCTTCCTTGCTCTAGTTCCAAAAGAGTCGAATGTAAATACTTTTAGCAGGTTCAGACCGATCTCACTATGTAACTCCTCCTACAAAATTATTACAAAGATTCTGGCAAATAGAATAAAAGCAGTGCTCCCAGAAATTATCTCAGAAAACCAAGGAGGATTTGTTCCAAAAAGACAAATCCTTGACAATATTTTAATAGTTTAAGAAGCACTACACTCTAGCCTTCTGAAAAAGGAAAAAAGAATGATTATCAATCTTGATATGGCAAATTCTTTTGACAGGGTCAATCGGGGCTTCCTTGTGGTTTTCCTTCAGAGATCTGGTTTCTCAAAAAAGGCAATAGACATAATTAAGGCATGTATAGTGGGTCCTTGGATTGCACCATTGATCAATGGAAGACCAAGTGAATTTTTCCAAAGTTCAAGAGGGATTCGACAGGGTTGCCCACTATCTCCCTTCCTATATATTATAATGGAAGACTCTCTGAGCCGAAATCTCGAGAAATGTAGACAAGATCGGTCTATCACAGGTCTCTCAATATCTCTGGAAGTAAAAATCATAAACCACTCTCTATTCGCAGATGACACCTTGGTCATGGGAGGGGCCTCTTGTATAATGGAAAGAAGAATAAAAAAGGTGCTGAATTTTTTTATGGAAGTCTCTCGAGGACTTCTAAATAATAAAAAATGTAGAATTTTCGGATGGAACACTCCTCTTTGCTCTCTCCAAAAAATATCAGAAATTCTGGAAATTCCTTTACAAGAAAAATGGAGCCATTTTCATTATCTTGGCCTCCCTATCTCCAAAGAAATTATGAAGACCGAGATATGGAATAAGTACATTGAAAAAATGAAAAAAAAAGGTGCAAAACTAGGGAATGAATTGGCTAAACATGGCAGGAAGGGTGATATTAACCAAGGCATTACTCACAACACTCCCAATTTATCAGTACGCCACAATTCTAGCTTCGGTAAGCATTCACAAACAAATCAAGCTAGTAATAAGGGTGTTCCTATGGCAAGGAGGTAAAATAGAAACAAAGAAGCTCAACCTGGCGAAATGGGATGAAGTAACACAACCTTATGAGAAAGGTGGTCTGGCTATAAGACTTCCTGGGATAATGAATTTGGCACTGGGGGCAAAAATAACACGAAGATTTATAACTTGAGAGAGTAGCTGGTGGAAACAAATCCTGGAAGAAAAATATATGAAGCACAATAGAATTATTTTATTAGACAAAGGTTCCCCAATAAGGCCATGCACCCAGGTCTGGAGTCTGATTAAAAAGATCCTCTCCCTAATCAAAGAAAACTCTTCTATGATCCCTGGGAATGGTAAATTCATCAAAATCTAGAAGGACATACTAATGGGAAATTAGCCTATAGCTTTCCAAGAAAATATTCAAGATCTGAGAAGGTGGATGAAAACAAAAGGAATCCGTACTTTGGAAGACATCTCTCTTTGGAGATATTAAGATTGGGAGGACTGGAGGATCCTCAATCTTTCCCAAGATGTTGTCCCTCAATAGAAGACACTAATCTCTCATCTTAAAGGGGCTGCACCATTGAGTATGGACACAAAGGATACTCTCCATTGGGGCCCCGATGGAGGGCTTTTTTCAATCAAATCTGGATATACCACCTTACATCAACAAGGAAATAATGATTGGGAACACTGGAGGGAGGCATGGAAAATAGAATCCCTGCCAAAAATCAAAGTGTTCATGTGGACACTCCTCAAAGGCAAGATTCTTACCATTGGTAATCTTAAAAAGAAAGGTTATGAAGGCCCTTCACATAGTGCAATGTGTCAGAAGGGTGAAGAAAACATCCAACATCTCTTTACGGGATGTCCTTTTGCTCGTGCTTGCTGGCAAGAGCTCGTAAGACCACTGGGGGTAAGTATACTACATTCGCTAACTCTGGAAACGCTTCTAACAACTTGGAAAAAAAAGTATCCATATACTTTAAAAAATAAAGAAACAATTAAAATATATTGGTTGAGCTTGCCCTCATTTATGTGTTGACAAGTCTGGTTAACAAGAAACCAGAGGATCTTCAAAGACCATACCCCAAGAAACATAACAGTTCTGGCTAAAACTTGGAGCATGAAATCCAAATTCATCAACTCCAAAGGAGCCAAATATATGCAGCATGAGGAAAGAACCTGGTTAGAATTTGTGATGAGCAAGCAACAAAAAACAAACATCAGCAAATCAATTATCAGTAGATTTGTTATTAGCACTCAGAACTAGAAAATCAGAATTAAAAAAGAGGATTTCAAAGCATGGCTAGAAAATTTAAATAGGCCCTGTTTATTGTTTAATGGAGCTTCTAAGTCTAATCTAGGCAAGGCTGGAGTTGGAGGTCTCATTTTAGATCCAGGAGGAATCAATCCCATCACTTACGAATGGGGATTAGGAGAATTATCCAACAATAGGGCAGAAGCATACGACCTCCTCTTGGGAACAGAAATATAAAGGTAGTGTGGTATGAAGAATCCATTCATATTGGGGGACTTTGCAATAATTATGCAATCAATGGTGGAAATAGGAAGCCTTAAGAATCAGACGCCGAGTCAAATAACAAAAAGGGTGGAAAAAAATCTTCAGTATCTTGGAGAAGTCACCTTCAATCATATCCTAAGAGAAAATAATTGTACTACTGATATGCAGGCCAATTTGACTGTCAATTGTCCTATGGGAGAATCTAGAATTGACAATGAGATTGCTCAAAAATCAATCCCATAGGACCTCAAGACTTCAATTGCATAGAATCACACTCAAACCAAGGACATCAAGGTGGGCAACAGTCGCTTCAGCACGAAAAGCTAGATATCAAAAGCTCAAGAAAATTAGGAAAATCACAATGTACAGACAACATTGTCAGACTTTGTCTATCAAGCGAATAATAGCTACCCGGGCTCCTCGTGAAAAGATCAAGTTATCTATGTAGAAATTTTATGAATAATATGACACTTATTTAACCGAGATTATCCTGATTATACACTATTGTGGAATACACGCATAATACATAATCTCATCTACGTTGATCTTAGCAGTATTTAGAAACATACACAGGCGCACATTGAAGCATCAATCACACATATCAACACAATATGTACCTGAGGAAAGCATAAAGCTGAAAACTCCACAACTATCTATAAATTATATTGATTGAGATCATGTAAAAGTACACAGTACAATACTCCTCACAAGTACTCAGCACTATCTCCACCTGTTACACACAAACTAGCTCAGATCTGAATCAATCACTGGCTCAAATCTCCTCCGCTGCTTGCCTGCCTCCACTATGCAATCCTGCATGAGAATACTGATGAATGAATGAAGCAAACTCGTATTTCCTTGGCTGAACCATGCAATCCTCATTGGAATTACTCAATCCCATTGATTGTGCAAGATCTGGTGCACAACTATAGTCACAACTGATAGCAATCTGATTCTCTACCAC
>APFE030515075.1:6720-48879 GCA_000404065.3 Pinus taeda
TGGCCTTCGGGATTTGAACATAAATTCCTTACCAGACTCTTCAAACCTTAGCCTTTTTGAGGCTTTTGATTTTTTAGTGCTATCAGGTGATGACTGGGTTAGGTCAATAGGCATTGACTCAACCTGCACTGATGTGGCTTGTTCGAAATCAATTGCCTCCAGTAAATCCTTTAGACTAGCCTTTGACATAGGGATTTCTTCCATTGCTATTGATTTTCCTTTTTCTCTGCTTAGCTGACTTCTGGTTCTGATTCTTGTTACTTGTTCAATTCCACTTGGCCCTGATACATCTTTCTGGTGTTTGATTTTCTCCTTTGATGACTTGGGTGTCTCTTTTGCTGATGGTTTAGGTATCTCTTTTAAGACCACAGACTTCTCTGATTTCCTTGACTTAGTTTTAGATTTCCTTTGGTTTTTTACCTCCTTCCTGAGCTCAGCCAAGGTAGGTTCTTCAATTCTTCTTTCTTTTTCCCTATCCGGCAATGGAGTGAGACCTGTCTTGCTTTGGAAACCGGCCATAAAAATAAAAGAATCCCAATCTCTACCAATTTTTTGCAAACTATCTAACACCAGCATTTTTATTAAACCATGGTGGAACAGGGAAGTTTCACAATCATCTTTCTTTAACTGAACTTTGTCACACATTTTACTAAGGCTTCTGAATAAGTAAAAAGGGATGTCTATTGATGCTCTACCTGTGAAATGTAACAAGAGTTTGAAATGATAAGAATAAACTTTGGTGTACCTTCCCTCACATGTGAGGTATTTCTGGATGCCTGTAAGAAGCAGAGCATAATGTTCTTTTATATAATTCCTTGGCACAGCTTTGGTGAGGTCCTCATTTACATATTGATCCTTCAGAAATTCCTTACATGGAGTCATGTCAAACTTGAAATTCTTGAACCACTCTTGTCCACCTCTCGGAATTTTAGTGACAGCAGAAATGGCTTGTGGAGACACAGGGAACTCTAGCATTGACACCTTAGAATTCAAGCCATTAAAATTTAGTGCAAAATCTTTCGTTGCCTCTGTATGTCCTCCCTTCAACTTTTCGCAAAACCTCCAGCAACCATCATTTTTAAAAGCTTGTGCTACACCTTCATCTCTGAGTGTAAGATCAAGCCCCTCTGGCTCGGTTCTTAGGCACCTTCCGGATCGATGTACTCTTTTCTCCATCTTGCTCAGAATATCTTCACACAAAGAACTGATCAACAACTACAATTCACAATACAACTTTGGCTTTGGAGTGCAGGCTCGCTTGCAATGATCCCTTTTTAAATGAAAACTCAGGCTTCTTTGCGTTTTTCAAACACTCGTCATACAACAGGCATGTTAACGCACCATGAATAAACATTATGACACTACCATACCTCATAAGATCTCTTTAAAATAATTGTCATGTGCGTGATCCTAACCTGATGGCGGAATGATAACCTATCATGACCTGGAGAAGACATCAACTGACAAGATGTGAACGGACCTAATGACTCATCTTCCCAGACTTGACATTTCAAGAAAATGCGCCGCAAAAACCCCGAATCCCTGATTTCGTAGCGCAAACAATTATGAATTAATAAAACGCGCTACGAAATGGCTGGTAAATGATACGCTGCGAAAAGGTGGAGGAATGATTGCGCAGCTAAATTGGCCAATCAGATTGCGCTACGAAACTGCGCAAATGACAAATGACTCAAACAAGACAAGACATGCTTTAAACAATAATGATGGAGGGTATCTAACGGTTTTTTTTTTTTTTTTTTTTTTTTTACAAGATTTCACATCAATACCTTTTGAAACTCTAATTTCAAAGTGACACACATAGAAACCTATTAACTTAAACAAAAAAAAAATTTACATGAATTTTTTGGACATAGGTGGACTGTGGTTTTAAGTGATAACAGGGCCACTCACCATTTCTTTGGTTATAAGGAATTTCTCTCTAATTTGGTAGAGAGGGATTCAAATTTGAAAATTACTCTTGGATACAACTCCACTCATCCTGTCAAAGGTTTTGGGACTATCAAATTTCATTTGAATTCCAAGGAATCTATTTTTCTCCATCATGTGATGTATGTGCTAGGATTTAAGAATAATTTGGTATCAATATCGACTTTGGAAGGCAAAGGGATGAGGGTTTCCTTCATCAAGGGAAAGGTTCTTACTTGGCCTGTTGTATCACCTATGAGACATGCATTCACACTGGGATCAAGATATGAGGGACTCTATAGAGTCACTGGAAGACCACTTCTAGCATTGGTCCATAATATTAATCATATAAGCGAGCTATCGGACAGAATATTGGCCCATATGCATTATGATACCCTTACAAAATTAGAGAAATTGGTATCTGGGATTCCCATGGTTGAAGCCCAGTATGATGGAGTACATCTAGGTAGTTCCAGTGGAAAGAAGACAAGGGGGAAATTCCCCTCTAGAAAAAACAAGACAAATGACATCCTCCATCTCATTCATTTCGACATATGTGGTCTGATGCCTGTGCATTCTATTGGTATCCATCTCTACTACATCACCTTCATTGATTACTTGTCAAGAAAGACGTGGATATATTATCTAAAGCACAAGGATGAAGCCTTCCAAATTTTCAAGGAGTTCAAAGCTTTGATAAAAAATCAAACATGGAAGAAATTGAAAATATTTAGCTCTGAAAATGGTGGAGAATACATATCAAAGGAAATCATTGACTTTTACAAGAAGGAAGGTATCAAGAAAGAGAAAATTGTGCCCTATACTCCCGAACAAAATGGAGTGGCTAAAATAAAGAACAAGTCCATTATAAAAGTTGCCCATGCCATGCTCTAGGATCAAAAGTTGCTAGAGTTCCTTTGGAGAGAAACAACAAATGTCGCCATATATGTTCAAAATAGGGTGCCTCATCAAGCATTGGACAACAAGACCCCGCATAAGTGTTCATAGGTGTTAAGCCTGATATTGGCCATCTTTGTATCTTTGGTTTCCTTGTATATTTCCAAGTGTCGAAGGACAAAAGAAACAAGCTAGAAGACATAGGAATAAAAGGTACATTTGTTGGATTTAGTAAGAATTCTAAAGAATTTAGAATATATATTCCTTGTCAAAGGAAGGTTGAAATTAGCAGGGATGTTACATTCGATGAATATGTCACCCTGGGAAAAGTAAGGGACCTTCCTCTGCCTCCTCCTCCTGAGAAGAATGATGATATGGATATTTTATATGGTCCTTCCATACCCGAATATGAGACAAATATTTTTGATGATCCCATGGAGCCCATGGATCCCCTAGATCCTCCTCCATGTGATCCCCCCACCAGGAAGAGGCCACTTTGGCTCCATGAATCATTGTAGGATGATGAGAGACATGTTTCTGTTTGAAGATCATTTAGAGAAATAAAAACACCATGCAGATACCAAGGATATGTTGCAACCATGAGCACTATGAATCAATCCAAACCTACCACCTTTGAAGAAGTTGTGAAAGAACACGTTTGGAAGGATGCTATGTCCAAGTAATATGAATCAAGTATGAAGAATAACATATGGGATGTTGTGTTGAGACCAAAGGGGAAATCCATGGTGACTTCAAAGTGGTTATTTAAGATAAAGCATGGAGTTGATGGTAGCATTGAGAAATACAAGGCAAGGTTCATGGCCCAAGGATTATCCCAAAAAGATGAAGAAGATTATGATAATATATTTGCACCCGGGGTTCAATATAAAATATTCATTCGATAGTTTCCCTTGCCGCAAGTAAAGGATGGACCCTTCATCAGAAGGATGTGAAGACTGAATTCATCCATGGCATGTTACAGGAAGAAGTGTACATTGAACAACCACAAGAATTAAAGTAGAGGATCAAAAGACACATGTTTGTAGGTTGAATAAGGCATTGTATGGTTTGAATTAATTCCCAAGAGCATGGTGCACCTGCATATAAAATTATTTGTTGAAGTTAGGATTCACAAGAATCAATTCCAATCCCAACATCTACTTCAAGGTATTCCAAGGTATGCCATTTATTTTGGTTTTATATGTTGGCGATCTATTCTTGACAGGTAGTGAGCCCTTGATGATCAAGTGTAAGAAGGAGATAGCCTCTGAATTAAATATGAATGAATTTGGACTCATGCACTACTTTCTAGGCCTTGAAGTGTGACAAAGTCCCAATGATATTTTCCTTTCACAAGGAAAATATGTTGTGAAGATTTTGGAGAGATTTGGAATGAAAGAATGCAAGCCCTACCCATACCGATGGAAATTAACTTCAAGAAGTTATGTGGAGAGGTTGCATGACCCAATATGACAAATCCATCTGAGTATAGATAGCTGATTGAGGCTCTGCTGTTCTTAGTTAACACCCATCCATACATATACTATGTAATGAACATGTTGAGTCAATTTATGAACAAGCCTCTCCATGCACATTGGATCTCGTCAAACACATGTTGAGATATTTGCATTGGAAGATCACACTAGGTCTAATATATTATGTCAGAGATGTTCAACTTCATGGATACACCAATGTTGACTGGGAAGGAAATTTTTTCGACAGGCAGAGTACGTATGGATGTTGTTTTAGCCTTGGATCTGTCATGATATATTGGATGAGAAAGAAGCAGAACTCTATAGCATTGAGTACCATAGAGGTAGAGTACATTTCTGCTAGCATGGATAGTTGTGAGTTAGTGTGGTTGAGGAATCTCTTTGGAGATGTATTTGAGCAGGTCCTAAACACTACACTGATATATTGTGACAATAAGAGTGGGATCCGTCTAGCAAAGAATCCCGTATTTCATGATAAGTACAAGAGCATAGATATTTGATATCACTTCATTCAAGACATGGTGTAGAGAGAAGTCATTAGACTCCATAACATATCGACAAATGAGCATATTGCAGATATCATCACCAAGGCTTTTTTGAAAGGGAATTTATTGGTCTTCAGAGAGTAGCTTGGACTAAAAGATGTGACCCCTCCTGATAAGGGGCATTGCTGATCGAGGACATTGAGCCAACTCTTTCCCCCTGTTTGAGCTCCCAAGTTGTGGAATTGAGATAGAGGGCTCCTGGGGTTGAGGGATATATGGAAAATAGGGTATCACCCCTATTTTTTTCCCATGGGGTTGGATATTTCGCTCCCCTATCTAGGTTTTTACATAGTATACCCTAGTTGGCATCATACCCACAAGTCGGGCTTGTTGAGATTGTACGTACCGGCCTAGCCAACGAGTTGAGGAGGCTTTAGGCATGTGATCCTTAGATTTTGGTAAGTTGGGTATCTAGCCCAAGCTTGGATTATGATGCATGTGTTCTACCACATGACCCTTGAGGGTCATTTTTGGGAAGATCGGTAGGCAATAAGCTAGGTTGAGATGTGCTCCTCTATATCACCTATTGCTCCATATGGGATCAAAGATTTTTAGCTCCCCCATGATTTTCCAAATGATATGTGTTCTCTAAAGATGTAGAGGGTGGTAGTGTTAGATCCCCAATGTTTCTTTTTCTTTATATTCGAGAATGTTTCAACAATAGAGTTGAGAAGATATGGGACATGATATGATGACAAGATACACATGACATGATGTAGGTGGAATTATCCCTAGTTGAGAGGGAGTGTTAAAATTGGAAACTAGGTCCAAATTCCACTTTGGAAAACTAATTTTATGGATATGATAATTTCATTTAATTCCTATTTTTTATAAGACCAAA
This sequence comes from Pinus taeda, assembly GCA_000404065.3. NCBI lineage: Eukaryota > Viridiplantae > Streptophyta > Pinopsida > Pinales > Pinaceae > Pinus > Pinus taeda. The sequence continues at coordinate 12,423 of APFE030515075.1, forward strand.
ATCGACCTAAATATCATCAAATTTGGACAAGGGAAAGTGTACTTATGAAGAAAATCCTACATATGCACATTTGGACAGGTCGACCCTAATGGTAAATTAGTCACCCTAGGAAGCCTAGAAATACAAGTGAACTCAAGATCACTTGTACATCACCAAGCATATTCTTCTTCTCTTCTTCATTTATTGGTTCACATAGGTCTGAGGTTGGGTCGACGAAAGAAGTTTGTAGAGTTCTGAAATTACAGGGTCCGAAGCTCGCATATGCTTCTAGGGTTTTGGGCTATAGTTTCTGGCTTTTCAAAGGATAAATTGAGCTGCAATCATTGGATCATAGGATCAATGGATTAACTATAAGATCTCATTCGCTCACACAACTCCTCCTCCCTACGACTAGAAATTTTGACTTAAATTTGACCGTTGACCAGAGTTGACCAGAGACAAGAAAAGTTTTCTCTAATATATATTGATGCTGGAAACATATTTTTAAATTTTATTGAGTTGTTTTTCTAGATGATATTGTATTGGGCTCATTTTACTCTCTGCTGAACATTTTATGGCAATCTAATAGAAGAATAATTACAAAGGGTTTTCCCTCTTGTGGGATTTTTCCCTTGTCTTTGACCAAACTTGGTGTCTCTTGTTGATGTGTTGATTGTCTCCTTGCCATTTCATTTATTTTTCTATCTTCAATTATTGTTTATGGTTGGAAAGATTAATATATATTGAAAATATTGTTAATTGAAGTATTTAATTGGGCTAAAGTAATTGATACAACATAGAACAATCTGGAAAATTAACATCTCTAGATATTTAATCCTCAATATTGGTGTGTGCATGAAAAAATATTTCAATTGCTCAAAGTTGGGTGCACATTCTAGTGTCCGTTGCAATTTAATTCATTTTCTTTGCAACACAATGATTGGATTCTCATTATTTGATAAATTATAGATGAACCTACGATAATAACTAGCCAATCCCATGAAGGATATGACTTTCGTCACATTCTGAGGAGCATGCCACTCCATGATGGCCTTGATTTTCCCTAGATCCACTGTTACCCCTTATTTAGAGACAAGGTGTCCCAAATATTGAACTTGGGCAATTTATTGTACTCAACCCGTGGAAGGGAAAACATATAATAGAAACACATGCAATCATTCAATCAAAATGAACACAATATTTTTATTGGGAAACCCAACTCACAAAATCCCCTTCTCTATTTATATTATATTAGATGAGAATATAGATATCTTACAATGGATCCTTCAATCCTTGAAGCTCAAACTACACTGCAACACTGATCTCTTCCTCATAAGTCTGCTCCTACAAATACTTATCCAATTCTTGACCTCTTGCTCCTCCTATTTCCTTGCACAATTCTTAAGGAAAGTAACTTCTAAATAATAGGAGAAGCCTCTATTTTCTTTCACAATTCCCAAGAGAATAGTCTCACTTGCTACATGTAAACATTTTACATTCACTAATATACAATAATGATTACATTGATGCATTTTTCCTCCACTCAACTAGGAAATTCAAATTTCATGCATGTTTGGTGCTATTTTTAGTAATATAACTATCTAACTAAGAGATCAATGAGTTAACAACAGTTATTACTACTCAATTGAACTCCTAATGATTATTTATGACTAAAGCTCAAGTAATTGAGTTTAACTAACAATAAATCCACTATATTTCTAGATTTTAGCAATCAACCCATGCACAACTCTACTTCTTGACCAAAAAAATGAATTCATTGATTTAACTAGGAAACAATGCCATGCCACTCTTGCTAACTATAATCCAAGTCATCCCGCTGATGTGGAAATTCAAATTTCTCCATTTGACTAAGTCACAAGTCAAATGGATCATTTTCTTCCTACAATTTAAAACCCCCTCTTAGCAAGAAAAGGGTTATGCACAACCCCTATCCTACTCCTATGGAACTCAAATTTTCCTATTGACAATGCCTTTGTCAAAATATCTACATCATGCTCCTCTATGGGAATGTACTGTAACATCATGATCCTCCTTTGCACAATCTCTCAAGTGATGGTACCTAATGTCAATGTGCTTGGACCTGTCTTGAGATACTAGATTTTTAGAGAGTTTGATACAAATTTTGTTATCACAGTAAATCACATTAGGACCCTTTTTGGTTGCAACCACTTGAGCTCATTCTATGAGCTCTCTTAGAGTCTTTTCACCCCTCTTGCTTGTTTGTTGTCGTCTTTTGGCATGTTTGATTGTTCCACCTTTCTTTACGATCATTTTATCGTGATTCCGAAGGTTGCCCTTTGTGTATTTGAGTTGTCTTAGCTATGAAAGCATATATTGCACTAATACACAAAGTTTTAAGCACTATCACCCAGTGTTGTCATGGTCATCCTAAGTTTATCTTTAGTGTCACACTTGTCACTTTTTGTTCTAAGACAGTCTCACATAGGGTAATGCCTTGTCTTGTTTCTCCAGTGGTCTATGTTGTCATGTCATTGAAGTATGCTAAGTGTGTGATCACAAGTTTAAGTTCTTCATAGGTTCACCTCTCTCCTGAATTTATCCATTTATCTGAAATCATTCTGATTGGGAAACTCACCTTCACTGGACCTCGACTGAACTGCGCACTGCGAAGTATCAGCCCTTGGTGATGCAACCTTGCTGCATGGAACTACGTAGTGCATGGTCACTGTCCCCTGGGTAGTTTCACTATGCAATTATAGAGCTGAGAAACTTGACTTCATCCTTAGAAGTGTGCAATAAATTCTCCCATCCTGACCTAAAATGCACATTTCCCAAGATCAATCATCAAGCTTCTTCCCTGCCCACTAGAACCCCACAACACATAGAAGACCAAGCTTGCCTTTCCTCTCAGAACTACGCAAAATTGTTTACTCAATGTCCTCCCTCAGTTGGGACTCACTGATCTCAATAACTGTGCATACCTGTCCTTTGAGGCCCCTCTGCTGCCCAGTCCTGCCTTGCCTCTGAAAATTGTGTATACCTGCATCCAAGAGTCTCATCGTGCATCAATCACTGGCTGTCTCCGCTGCACAATCCTGCCTCCCAGTGACCTCTGTGCAATTTTTATAAATAGTAAGGAATGTGCTTTGGAGTTCCTCAACCATACTTGAGTTAATCTCTGAGCAGTCTCAGTGACCAACCTCCCAACCTGTCACCTGTCTCGGGCCCAGTCCATGGATAACAATTCTTCAACTTAGACTAGGAGGTTTTAGATTTGATGTCGTCCCATCATGAGTGAATTGTAGGAACAAGTACACTTTTAGATCATGGTGAGATGATAAAGAAGGAGAAAAAGGAGCAAACATCCTTGAAGACTCATAAACAACTGGACGAACAAAGAATCTAATCAAGAACAAGTGAAGGGAATACATGCATGCAACCACCTCTCAAGACCGATCATCATTGAAGACCTTGCATCATCAAGCCATGCAGAGGAGAGGATAAAGCACATCCAAGAATACATCTATCACTCAACAACATCAACGGCTTAACATTTCCACCTTAGCAAGCTATTCCATGTCAGCAATGTCATGTCAAGTTGTGTCATGAGTTTTTAAAGGCCACATCACTATTATGAGCCATATGTATGTTGTAAATCAAATGTAATGTAAAGTGGAAGTCCAATGGACACACAAGAATATGAAGAGTCATGTCAGTGGAAAAGTCATAAGAAGTTGAACAATCATGAGGGTAGTCAAATAGTCACAAGGGGTCAAGAATCACTCCTTGATTATATATACCCCCTCTTTATATGAGAAAAGGAATTTTCACCTTGGCTCCTCCCGCAAAGCATAGAAAGTTTCAGTCAGTTCTTTGAGAACTAAGGAGTGGCTCCAATTTCCCAATACTAGGGCTAGTGATGTATGATGTAAATATGTGTCTTAGAACTTTTTCTTAATACAAATCCTTCTCAGGCCATCATGTTTCCATGCATGAATTATGGATGTTTGTAAGACTATTCTGTGAGCATTTATATTTCATGTTTGTTTCACATGTACTAAGATAGTTGAACTATTTTGGTTGTTTTAGTGCTTACCTTATTGGGAATGTGTTGTTATGCTTGTCACTGTTGTCTCATCCTTGTGGACTACTCCATAGGATACTATACAAACATTTCCCCGCTCATTGGTTATAATGGTTGTCACATCCATTGTGGACTATTATGCTGGATGGTGGATGAACATTTCCCTCTTATTTGGTTTTAATGATAGCCACATCCATTGTTTAATATTTTTCTGGATGTTGGATAGACCTTCTTAGTTCACCTGTGTCTCTTCCTGGGTGGTATTATTACCTCTCATTTAGAGGCTCACTTTTCTCTCCCTTTTGCAGTAAGAGAACCTAGACACAGTTATGTTGCACACTCACTAGGCACAATCACCTTGCTTTTTGAAAGTACCATTACAACACTCTCATGTGCTAAAAGTCAAAGCCTAGGAAAATCTATAAGTATATGGAAACTGTGCCATCGTACCAGATGGGACTCCTACACAAAATGGTGAGGTCTAATTGGGAGATCATATCAGGGATATCCCTTGAATGTTGGTGGATCCAAAATTGTCCACATTTCTGGCAGTAGAAGGAGGGTCTCTAGTAGTTTATGGTTGATTTTCCCACTGACCCCACTCATCTATTTTCTATTCAAGGTGGTAACATTCACTCCCTCTCCCCTACTCGCAATTCTAAAGTTGGTAATTCCTCACCTCCTAGGCCTAAGCGTGAAATCCTGTACCATCAAATCTAGGCTCTCCATCCCATCACCTATCAACTTTCAAAAGTTGTTGGATTGATTCTGGGAGTGTACACTCTTCCATATTATAAAAAGAAGAACAAGACAATCCCCTCAGGAGTAGTACACATCTATTGAAGAAGCGATGTTTTCCACTCTTGAGGAGCTAGTAGAAGCCATGGAGAAAGAAGAGGAACATTCACTCTTTCGAAAGGAAGAAGAAGACAACCTCTTACTCTTGGGTTTAGGGTCCAACGGAGGAGGCGGAGGGGAAGGAAACAAAGGAGTAGAAGAAGAGGAACCAATAGATTTTGAAGAGGATGACAATGAAGAGTACAACATGGCAAACAAAAATCTGGATTGGATGACTTAGGGCCCACTGGCACTTCCGGGTATCCTGCAAAAGATTCCAAGACATGTGGAGAAGCTCTTAATGAAATATGACCCTGACAAGACAATGAAGGAAAAAGATCACTTAGACACTTTCTACCTACATCTGCAGACACTCTAGGTACATTATTATGACGTTGTTTGTAGACTGTTTCCATGTACCTTGGATGGCAGAGTAGTTGTATGGCACCACAACCTTCCTCCAAACTCCATCCAGAATTGGAGGGTATTCAAAAGGATCTTTCTTGAGAAATTTGCTGAAGAAAAGACCCTTGCCATGTTATGGAAGGAGTTGGGTAGTCTCAAGATGGAAAAGAACGAAAAGGTCAAATATTTTAATCAGAGGTTCATCCGTATTTTGAGCAAGTTCTCAAATGACACCAAACCTCATGACTCCATCAAAGTCGACTACTACACTTTAGCCTTGTTGACCATTATTGTGCAGTTCATCAAGCGAGTTGCGGAACCATATTTAATAGAAAATTATGAAGAGGCTATTTCCATAGAGAAATACCTACACACTATTAGAGTCATTGCAAACGATGAACCCATTAAGGACTCCAAAGACATGGGTAAGAAGTCTCAGGTCTCCGTGAGAAAGGTTGAGGGAAAGGAAGCAAGTGATATTGAGAACCTTAGTCGTCTCTTCAAGTCCATGACTACCGAAGTAGCCAAAATTAAATAGAGGACAAGCAAGAATAAAGTGAGAAGCAGGCCCCCCAGGTACCTGCAAAAGAAGAATGTAGCTTCTAGTAATAGTAGCAGCAACATCCAGCCGACCAAATCTGCACGGATCTCCAACATGGTTCTGAACCTTGAGAAAATCACTACAGATTCATATTGTACATTCCATCATGAACATCATTTGGAAAAAACATGCCCAAAATGGAACCATGGAGTGAGTGGTATAACTATGCAACTGATAGACAAACTCATGGTTCATGAGTAGGCTGAGTCTGAAAATGAAGTAGAATAAGCTACTACACTTGATGAATTTCCAAGCACTGGGCATGTAGGAAACATGTATTAGTATGCTCTCGCAACCCAGAGGACCACCATTGATAAGGAGCCTCTGAGTGATGGTCCAACCCTAAAGAAAATAACCAATATAACTTGAGAAGTCAAGGGGGCACCACTATGATTGAGATACTGAAGAAGAAAATAAGACAAGATCTGTTAACGAAGGTGGATCCTTCAGTCGACTCAACACAGAATAATCAGGACAAGTCTGGGAAGACAGCTTCAATGAAAAGTATTTCTGCAAGTAGCAAAGATAAAACCATCCCACCGGAAACCATGAATTTAGTTCCACCCTCGGACACCTTAGTAAGTATTCCCTCAATAGACTATAACATTGTAGAAGACATGAAGAAGAATCATGCAAATATCTCTTTGTTTGAACTTACAAAAATCACGAGTTAGCAGGACATTCTATGAGCTCTTGGGAAGACTCTACTGGTCATGCCACCTCTTCGAACAAGGGATCTAGTAAGTATCTTGACACTCTCGCATCTGTGCTTAACGTGCTCCACATGGAGGAGGAGAACTCACTCTGCCCACCATTCTTGTTATCATTTGAAATATTTAACTACAATGTTGACAATTTCCTAGTTTATGTTGGTGCATGGGTTAATGTTAGGCCACTCTCCATTGCTAAGAATATCAATGCTCAATGGAGTAAGACAAGTGCATAGATTATCCAAATGTATAGAACTTGTATGCCATCAATTGGTGGACTGAGGGATGTGATCATCCGACTATCATCAGATCGACGAGTTAATCAATGCATCAATATCCTGGAAGTATATGGGGTATTTCTCAGTAGATACTGGTAAATCAAGCTGCAAGGATACTTTTCCACCAACTAGTCATACTTATGGCTTCCGTATAAGGGTGAGAATAACTAGATCTGAGTATTTTTAGAGAGATACATGAAGCACAACGTGACTCGCTTGGATGGACATAACGAGTTGTTGGATTTTTCAGAGCTTGTTTTTGGCAATTGCTTTCTAGAGACATAGTTAAGGTGCTATCTTGCAGAGCCATCCCTTATCCCACTAGACATATAGTTGGGCCTCCTTCCATGCCTAACTGACGAAATTGAAACTTGTACAGTAAGTAGTAGTAGAAGAAGTAGTACTAGTGCAGTAAACAGTTCCTGTACAAATGATATGTGGACCATGTTCTTTGATGTATCCAAAACAGAGGAGGGTTCTAGAGCCGGTTGTGTTTTAATAGGCCTATTACAGGGGGAAAATTTACTCTCTAGTCACTTGGAGTTTGACTGCACGAATAACACTGAAGAGTATGAATCACTCATCTTAGGCTTACAGAAATCCATTGACCTCAAGGTTGTTGTTCTGAAAGTGGTAGGTGACTCTGAAATCGTGGTGCGTCAAGTATGTAACAGTATACATTGTGTGTCATCTTGTCTTAAGACTTATCAACAAGTGGTATATCAACTCATTTCTCACTTCCAAGCTTTCAATATTATTTCAGTGTCAAGAATGTGTAATGCAACTATGGATGCCTTGGAAAACACAACTGCTAGGATGTTACCGTTAAGGGAAAAATTTTCTATTGAGATTTTGTATAAACAATCTGTCCCAGACAAAATAACTAAATTTTGCGTTTTTTTATGATGATCAATAGTTACTACATTTCATGGCCAACCTTGATGTCTTCAAGGACACAATGATAGACAAGGACGAGAACAAGTAGACTCCACGGGACACACCTATTATAAGCAAAGGAAACATCATCTCCAAGGGTGTGGTATCACTAGAGAAGCTATGTGACCTGCAGAACCATTTTCAAGGACCTATGAATGCTAAGACCCATAGCTCTATAGTGTCACATGAACAGGTCAATCTGGGAACAGAAAAAGATATGAAGTATGTGAATTTCAGTACTTGTTGTACACCACAAGAGCAGCAAGATTTTATCTACCTCTTCAAGTAGTACTGTGATGTCTTAACATGGATGTACAATGATATTAAGATATATAACACACGAATAATCCGACATATAATATTGATCAAAGAAGGGGCCAAGAATTTTCAATAGAAACTGAGAAAAGTTCATCCAACACTTGAGCCCCTCATACTAAAATAACTAACCAAGTTGTTGAAGGCTCAAATAATCTATAAAGTGTGACATTTGACATGGGTGTCCAAATTAGTCCATGTCATGAAGAAGTCTTGGGAGATCCATCTGTGTGTAGATTTTGGCAACCTCAATCACACCTTGGATAAAGACAATTACCCATTGTTGTCCATGGAGCATATATGGGAGAGAGTATCTGGAGCAAAGATGTTTTCTTTGCTAATGGGTTTTCTAGTTACAACTAGGTTCTGGTAGTAGAGCTTGATAGACTCAGAACTACATTCCATACCAAGTGGGGTACGTTCACATTTTACAGAATGTCATTTGGGTTGGTTATTATAGGTGCAACATTTCAGCATGAAATGGAAATTGCTTTCCGTGGGCTTATCAAATAGAGCATAATGGTCTAGCTTGATGATGTACATTGTTCTCAAGACAACAATCAGACCACTTATGCCACCTCAAGAAATTTTTTGAGCGATGCCAGAAATACGGGATATCCTTGAATCCAAAGAAGAGCATCTTCATCGTGTCCAAGGGTAACCTTCTTGGACACATTATTTCTAAAAGTGGGATCAAGTTCGATTTGGACAAAGTTTGGACAATCATGCAGATTCCCCACCCCTTGAACAAGAAAGCCATACAATCTTTCTTGGGGAAGATCAACTTCCTCAAAAATTTCATCTCCGACTATGCTCAGATCGTCAAGCTTATACAAGAGATGATGAAGAGGATGAAGTCTACAGTTGGGGAAAAATGGAAAAGGGCATGTTCACCCATATAAAGCAAGCAATAGCAGAAGCACTAATGTTGTACAACTCAAACTTCAGGAAATATTTCTTGCTCTACACTTTCACTTCCGACAATTCTCTTGCTATTGTACTCACTTAGAAGGACGAGTTGAACAATGAGCAACCCATCTCCTTCATGAGCATGAGCTTGCAAGGACTAGAGCTCAACTATCCCACTATGGACAAACAATATTCTGCAGTATGCAAGGTGGTGAAGCAATTCAGACCCTATTTATTGGAAAATCATTGTATTATCTTTGTTCCACACCCAACAATCTAGTCATTGCTTTTTCAGCAGGAGTTGGGTGAGAGAAGGGAGAACTGGATGAAAAGAATACAAGATTACAATATTGACATTAACCTAGTTAACACCATCAAGGGTCATGTTCTTTGTAAGTTAGCAGTGGAAGCGATTCATGCACAAGAGGAAGAAGAAGATCTCATTGGTTTGGAGAAAGAAATATAAATGTACAATGTTGAGCGAGCCTCTCCCACTTCAGGTGAAAACTCTTGGTACGTAGATGTGCACTGGTACCTTGAGCATGGAACTGTGCCTTCTCATTTCTCTCTCCAGCAGAAGAGGGCACTCTGAATCAAAGATTTATCATATCAACTGGTGCATGGGGTTCTATACAGAAAGCCCCATAATGGGATATTACTCAGGTGCCTGGAGGCACAAGATTTAGAAAAGGTTTTATGTGATCTCCATGATGGACCAGCCGGGGGACACTTTGCAAGTAACACCATTACACACAAAGTCATGTGGGCTAGTTTTTATTGGCCTACATTATTCAAGAATGCTTATGCCTATGCCTACAAGTGCACGGTCTGTCAAAAGTGTGCTGATGGAAATCAGAAGTCAGTAACTCCGTTGCAGCCTATTGCAGTGGAAGAATCATTCCAACAGTGGGGCTTAGAAATCATTGGGTAAATTTTCCCTCATTCATTGAAGCAACACCACTATATCTTGACTACTACAAATTATTTCACGTAGTGTCCAAAACTAGCTCCGCTAAAACAAGTGAACGATTAGGAAGTCATCAAATTTATACAACATAATATTGTTTCTAGGTTTAGCATTCCTACGTCACTTGTTTTCAAAATGCAACGTACTTTTCTTCATTAAAGATTTATGATTTTGCATTTGAAAATGGCATTTTCATGAAGCATTCTACTAATATTATCCATAGGGGAATGGTCTTGCAGAATCCACAAATAAGAACCTCATTCGCATCATAAAAAAGACCATATTCTCTTAGCAACGAAACTGGCACTCCACTTTGGTGAACAATTTATGGGCTGAATGAGTTACACCTAATCCTTCTCTGAATGCCTCGCGTTACTTCCTAGTGTATGGAAAGGAAGCCATCCTTTTGTCGAACATATACTTTATTTCTCTCCAATTGTCCCAAGAATCCCAGGGCAATCCATGTCTTTTAGTTCAACATAGGATGGACACTTTTCACAAGTTACAGGAAGAAAGGCTGAAAGAAAAAGGAAAATTTTAACTCCATCAGAACCGTATCAAGAAATGGTTTGATAGAAAGTCTACAGGGAAGTCTAGCTTTAGTGTGGGTGACTTAGTCTTGAAGTGAGATAAAGCCCACAAAGACAAATGAAAGCACACTAAGTTTCAATCCTTATGGGTTGATACATACACTATCCATGAAAAGATTGGCCAATACACCTACCAGTCTCAATCACTTGACGGGAAGATTGACTCTCTCCCTGTCAATGGCCAAGGCTTACAATATTATTTCAATGAGTATTTGGGGCCATGCCCTGCACTATGTACATAGTTCTTTTGTTGTTTCTTATTTATGTTTTTCTTTGGTTTTCTGTTGTTTTAATTATGTGAATAAGTGTTGTGCCTTACTGCGCTTTGGCTTCTAAGTGTGTATGTGGATGAAGTTCAAAGAGTCTTGTGACACTGTAGCCCTTGGCAAGTCTTGTGTCCATCTTCTTTGTTTTTGTTGTAACCTTTGGTCAATGAAGTTATGATGAAAAATATGATCCATCTGTCAAGAGAGTTTTGGCCCAACCATGATCATGTGTCCATTCTAGGAACCTCATGCCTATACTCAGTTTTTTTGTTTTGGTGTTTTCAAGCTTATCCAACTATTAGAAGTGGAGAAGGGGAAAATCTAAATGAGAAAAACTAAATCATAGTTCTTTATATGCTTCTTTGAAGGAACAACCTCTCTTTCTCTCAATAATTTGAGATCCCTTTTCTACCCCAAAATAAATAAGTCCCGATGCACAGTTCTCTTTAAATAAATAAATAAAGGCGAAAGAAGAGAAAGGCTCCCTGCACAAAGAGGTGAAGAAGGAAACTCCACCGGGGTACTATCTAGGTTCACTGACATTGGAGCAATTCTTGTGTTCCTGCATGACTCCATTGGGGTACTGTCCAGGCCTATTGGCAGTGGAGCAACACCATAGATGAAAACTATACTCTAAAAATCATAAGCTCGCGAGCTAAACTACCCTTCCCAATTCAAAACATTGTGATATGGTTAAATCTTATGTTGTGTTCAACTAAGAAGGTACAAAGGAAACCATATTTGTCCATGGGGTAAGTGGGGAAGACAAAGTAATCTACACAATGAATCAATACTCCTTGAAGGACCAAAGCCCTGTACTAAAAAATGAACCAAAACAAAGAAGTTGGTATTCAACTAGTGTGTCACCAAGTGTTTTAGCGACCATAACACCCTCCAAAATTTTGGCTTGCACTTCAGAGCCTTCCTTGGTATTTCCCTTTTTGGTTTCAAACACTTGAGCTCATTCCATGAGCTCTCTTAGAGTCTTTTGACCCCTCTTGCTTGTTTGGTCAACTATCATTTTTTGGCATGTTTGATTGCTTCACCTTTCTTTGCAGTCTTTTTTTGGTGATTTCGAAGGTTGATCTTTGTGTATTCGATTTGTCCTAGATATGAAAACATCTGTCACACTCATACACAAAGTTTTAAGCATTGTTGCACAAGTGTCATCACAGTTGTCCTATTTTTATCTCAAGTGTCACACTTGTTGCTTTTTGTTCTAGGACAGTCTCACATAGGGTAATTCCTTATCTTGTTGCTCTGGTGGTCTATGTTTTTGTGTCATCCAATTATGCTAAGAGTGTGATCACAATTTTAAATTCCTCACAGGTTCGCCGGGCAACTCACCTTCACCTAACCTTGATTGAACTGTGCACTGCATCAGTCCTCAGTGATGCAACCTTGTTTCTCGGAACTACATAGTGCACAGTTGCTGTCCCTAGGGAAGTTTCATTGTGCAATTCTAGAGATGAGAATCCTACCTTCATCCCCATAATTCCACAATAACTTCTCCCAGCCTGACCTGAACTACACTTTTTGTAAGATTAGTCATCAAGATTCTTCCCTGCATGCTGGAACTCCACAATACACATAAGACCATGCCTGCCTTGCCTCCCAGAACTATGTAAAAGTGTTTCCTTAGTGTCCTTAGTCAAAACTCACTGATTTTAAGAACTGTGCAGATCTGTCCTCCCAAGCCCCTTTGCTGCCCAATACTGCCTTACCTCTAAAAACTATGCAGAACTTCCTCCTAGTAACCTCTACACAATTTTCCCAAATAGTTAGGACTATGCTCTGGAGTTCCTCAGCTAGGCCTGAGCTGCGATCTGTGCAATCTTATTGACTAACTTCCGAGCCTATCACCTATCCTGGGCCCAATCCATGGATAACAATGTTTCAACTTAGACTAGGAGGTTTTGGATTTGATGTCGTCCCATCATGAGTGAATTACAAGAATAGGTACACTGTTAGATCATGGTGAGACGATGAATATGGAGAAGAAGGAACAAACATGCTTGAAGAATGGCATACAGTTGGATGGACAAAGATGCTTATCAAGAACACGTGAAGGGAATACATGCATTGAACCACCTCTCAAGACCAAATATCATTGAAGACCTTGTGTAGAGGAGATGATAAAGCACATCCAAGAACATATATATCACTCAACAACAATATTGGCTTGACATTGCCACCTCAACAAGCTATTCCATGTCAGTATTGTCATTTCAAGTCATGTCATGAGTTGTCAAAGGCCACATCACTATTATGATCCATATGTATGCTGTGAATCAAATGTAATGTAAAGTGGAAGTCAATTGAAAAGTCATAGGAAGTTGAACAGTCATGAGAGTAGTCAAAGAGTCATAAGGGGTCAAGCATCACCCCTTGGTTATATATACCCTCTCATTTTATGAGCAAAGGAATTTTCACCTTGGCTCCTCCCGCAAAGCATAGAGAGTTTCAGACAGCTCTTTGAGGAGCAAGGAGTGGCTCCAATGTCCCACTACTCGGGCTAGTGATGTATGATGTAAATATGTGTCTTGGAACTTTTTCTTAATACAGAAGCCTTCTCAGGCCAACATGTTTCCATGCATGAATTATGGATGTTTGTAAGACTATTATGTGAGAATTTATATTTCGTGTTTGTTTCACATGTACTAAGATAATTGAATTATTTAAGTTGTTTTAGTGCTTATCTTGTTGGGAATGTGTTGTTATGGTTGTCATTGTTGTCTCATTCTTTCATAGGATACCAGACAAACATTTTCCCACTCATTGGCTATAACGATTATCCACTGGATGGTAGACAAACCTTTCCTTATTCTTTGGTTTTAATGACTACCACATCCATTGTGGACTACTCCATTGGATGTTGGACAAACCTTCCCAGTTCACGTGTGTCTGTTGAGCTAAGCACTACAGATCTTTGTTTCCTTCTATACCAAGAAATAACTAGTGACCCAACACTACGATAAATCCTGAAGTGCTCTTCTTGTATGATGGAATACCTTCCCAATCTACATCTATGAATCCTTGGATCTTCACATCATCAGTCCTCCTATAATAAACCAAAATATGTTCTACCTCTGAGGTATATAAGCACATGTTTTGCTTCTTTCTAGTGAAGCTTGGTAGGCTCCACCATAAATTGACTAATCTAATTAACTGAAAAACATATGTTGGTCCTTGTGTTCACCAAATACATCAAGGAATACACTAATTGTCTGTAGATAATGGAATCTACTACCTCTCCTATAGAAGCATAATCCTTCCTCCAGTTGGTAGCTAGATGAGTGTCCATAGGATTGCAGTCCTGCATATGGAATCTATGAAGTATTTCATAGGTATACTTCCCCTGCTCCACAAATAAATATACATCTCCCTGCCACACCTCCAACCCAAGGAAGTAATGCATCAAGCCCATCTCCTTCACATTGAACTCTTTTGCAAGGTCCTCCTTGTAAGACTCGATCAACTTCTCATACCATGCTAGTCTCAAGTCATCTACATGCAAGACTATGATAAACAGATTTCCTTCTACCAAAATGTAGTAGAGATTGGCATCTGATTCACTCTTATTGAAGCCTAAACAAATGAGATGGGAGTCTATGCTAGTGTACCAAGGACAGGGTGCCTGCTTGATACCATAGAGGGCTCTCCTGAGTCTACACACATGTGTCTCCCTAACAAATGTCTCAAAACCCTCAAGATGATCTATGTGAATCTCTTCCTCAACCACTCCATTGAAGAAGGCAATCTTAATATCCATTTGATGGATCCTCCACCATAACTGCATATCCAATTGTAGAATGGTTATGATGGAGGAGTATCTTGCCACGGGGGAAATGTATCCTCATAATCAACTCCCTCTACCTGTGAGAAGCCTTTGGCCACAAATCCAGCCTTGGAATTCTCAATACTACCATCACCTTCATGTTTCACTTTGTATAACCATCTAAAACCAACCATTGAATTTTTCTCTGGTCTAGGCACCACCTCCCATACACTATTATTCACGATGGAGTCATACTCCTCCCCCATGGCATCTACCCACATTGGTTGGGAAATTTCCTCCTCAAATGATGAAGGCTCAGAATCAATGAATTATGTCATGAGTGGCATATATCTTGTATATATGTCTGGTCATCTCCTTTTTCTGTGCAAGAACATAGGAGCTCCCACATGCTCCTGTGCATTTTTTATCAACCTGCCAACCTCTCTGTTTCTCTTCCTCACCTCTTTGGAATATTCTGGGTGAGTGGGTGCCTATACTCAGCCTGCTCTCTCCTCATCCATATATGGCTACTCCACAACATCTTGAGGCTTTGACTAATGCTCATTCTTCACCTTGATCATTCTCGTCATCACCACTATTGTCTCATCAAATTTGAGCTCCCACTTGAGTTCAAGATATTTTTTATTTTTTTCCATGACAAGTTGAGAGAGAGAAACATATTGGTGAAGCATAAGGACATCAAAAGGACCCATCCCATAGATGGGGATCTATAGATCCAATTTTATAAGTTCTCATCATCAGGTGTACCATTTCTATTAATAAAATTTGCTTATTCCTATGATCCATTAGGTTGATACACTTTCATCTTTGTTGTTATATGTTTATGGTTGCATTTGATCTTTTGTTGTAGGGTTTTTCTTATTTTTCATTACAAATCTGAAACATAGACAACCATATTTTTTTTTAGGATCACTTGTCACTAGTGACTTAAGTGAAGTATTTTTGGTACACTTCTTCGAAATATTTACACTAAAAAATGGCAACTTTGTTGGTGTAGTAATTCAGAACCTTGGTGACTATTGTTTCAACTATTTTCAGCGCGTTTCTAGATATTTTTATCCCTCTCAATTTCTATTTTTGGATGTATTTTATTTTCTAGAAATTTTTTTGCTTCTATTGGGGTTTCGCATCTTTTCATAGGTCACAAGTACTAGCCAAGTAGGAGGCGACCCAATCTAGGTCTGATCTGATGAGCGAGAGAAGTGAGAACATAATGCACTTCTTGGACCATTAACTATTTCTAGTGCACTTTTCTACTTTGAATCTACATCCAACACAATTTTTCAGGTCAGTTTCCACGCTTTGCAATTTTTTCATCAAATAAATAAATAATCATATTTTTCTAGTTTTTCTAAGACTATTATGTGTGTGCTAGGAAGGGTTTCTATTCTTTCCTAAGTCACCCCTAGGCCTAGATCCACTTTGTAGTTTCTCATTGAGGAGGGGAAAATCCCCCTAGGGTTTAGAGTACACCTCCACCATTTAGGAAGAGAGTTGTTGAGTTGGGGAGCCCTTTTGAGAGCTTATTATTGTAAAACCCCTGGTCAAAAATCCATGTAATAAAGTTAATAAAGGAAAAATAATAACCACAGTCATGGGACATGTATTCCAAGATGAATGTCAAGGAAAATAATAGTGATGGGCATCACTTGTAATAAATTAATGGCTGCAAAAATTGGCAAAGGCAATGATAAAGGATTTGGAAAGGCAAAGTCGCATTAATTGGAATTTTATTTATGAAAATAAGGGAAATTAGGATAAAAGGAAGGTGAAAGGTCACAGGTTGCATGTGAGGAGGAAAATGAAGGAAAATAATGGAAAATGAAAAAAATAGAGGCCTAATTAATAAAAAGGCTTCTAAGGATTAGCTCATGTCCTTTAGCCAATTTTAGACTTCTGTCAGTTTTAGCTTGGAGCTCTCTATTCTAATCTCTCTCTATTTGATACTCTTGGAGACTTAGAGTTTCTTGGAGCACTCTTAGAGGAGTGTGGAATAATTGGGTTTTGGAGAAATAACACAAAGGAATAGTAGGAAAGCACAATAGGAAATTGGGATAAACAACTACAATGGGTTTTGCTTGCAGATACCAAGTTGCATGCATGATTTTCTTGCTAGTTTTGGCATGCATATGGTTTCTTGGTTATGACATGCGATTGGCATGGAGGATTTCCTGGATTGATGATGAATTTGCCTAGCCTTTCTATTTCCTAGATATTGATGGTGTTGTGGGTGTATTTCATTTTGATTTCTAGTTGGTTCTCATGTTCCTTATGGTCATGGGTTGAGTTACTAGTTCCTAGAAGCCTTGGTTGGAAAAATGCTATGGAAGCCCTGTAACAACTTGGGTTGAGTTACTAGTCCTCGAATCCTTGGTTGGAAAAACACTCTGGAAGCCCTTGGTGGGTTGATTTACTAGTATTGGAAGCCTTGGTTGGACAGATGCTCTGGAAGTCTGATAATAGTTGTGGGTTGAGTTAGTAGTCCTGGAAGCCTTGGTTGGAACAAACACTTTGGAGCCTTGGAAAACTTGGGTAGAGACCAATCTAGTGATGGTTAGTGATATCTGACCATGAGGTGAAATCATTGGTTGAGGTTTTAGGTAGTTTCGCCTTTGGAAGCCCTAGTTTGGTTTCTCTTGAGTTAAGCTTATGAGATCCCACATTCATGCTTGTAGTATGGCACGAGTGTGATTGGCTAAAAGAAATATTTTCTTAATCCAATGTATGGTCGGGTTGTACGTGGAAGTCCCCTACATGGTTGCATTTTGCATATGTTAAATAATAGCTTCTTTCCTCTTGTATTTGATGGGTAAATATACTTATTTATATGTGGTTTTTATGGTTATTATATCCTTGTTATTTATGTTGGTTATGAGTTTGTTTTATGACAGTTATGATGTATGGATCTAATCATGTTTTGATTAATAAATGAAATTACAATGAATATATGACCTATAGATGATAATGCAACTATTTTGATAAGGGATCAATGCTCCTTAGTGATTTTCAGATAAGTATGAGACCCCTATTCCCAAATTAGTTGATATGACCTGTAGATTGCATATTTGTGACATGTTTGACGAAATGCTTGTCATGGATAATAGGGGTTAGTTCAAGTATTTTCTTCAATATCATTTTTTTCATGTTATTTATAATTTCTGGAAGTCTCATGAAGTTCTGGGCAGTGGCCTGAGACCTAGCCTTGAAAAAGTGGCACATAATCTGGGGTCGCAGGCTCATAACTTGCTGAAAATGTCCCTAGTCGCTAGCATGCCCTTGAGGTGGGAGTGAATGGAGGGTCCCAGTCACATGCATTTCCATGTCATGGGAGCACCACAGGCTCTAAGTCAATAAAATTTCAACCTACCTCAGAGTTGATCATCTAGAAGGGATGGTTGGCTTCTGAAGGTTTTGTAACATGTGTAGAAGGTAAGATTGGTTATGTTTTCCGGGATCTGCTTCCTTAATTGTACATGGGGAGTTTAATCAGATCATAATAGCCTCTCGTCACATATTTACCCCAACACACTAGTTAACTTGGGTCTATGTACTTGTTGTGTATGCATGTTTGTGGTCATAGTTGCAGTGGTGTCACCATGTGAAAGTTGAGGGTGAGTTGTTGGATGTGGTCATTGTTATCACTCCTCCAGATCTCCAAGGATGAGGAAGAGTCCAGCTGAGGTAACCACAGACCAATATTTTAGCTTGGTAGCTAGCCCTACCAACCTAGAGAGGGCTCTCTCCAAAGGATCACATCTAGGAGGGATGGATAGATTAGGGTTTAGGCTAGATGTAAAGTGAAGGGGGTCATTTGATTTGATTTTGGGTTGGGTTGTTGGAAGAGGATTAGGTAAAAAAAAACTAGGTCAGGGAAAATGAGGGTGATTGCAGACATTTGATGGAGCAAGGTAGGTAGGAAATTAAGCACTTTAATGCTATGAAGTGAGATGGATAAGACTGGTGAGGTGCTAGAAAGAGCAAGGCAAGCATGTATTCTTTCTAAACTAAAGAAAATGGACAAACTATGTAGATTTCCCCAAAACAAAGCATATAAAATGTATTCTACTTATCAACTTGAAGTTCAAAAAATCATAGAAGTGAAATGCAATATGGGAGTACAAAACATTCAAAAATATGCAACATAATAAGAAACTATGTCAAAATTCCATACCATAGGAATTCCACCAAAATAACTGCAACTCATTCATTAATTTCTGCCAAATACTAGTTACACTAGTGTCTCTGATCAATAGTCAAACATCCAACTGATTCCAACTTGTGAAATGACTAAGAAAATACATAACATAGGCCTAAAAACAACTCATCCTAGCATTATGGGTTGAATCCATGAGAGGAGGAGCAGTTTCAAGAAACATTGAGCTAACAGTTGGAGTATAGGGTGGTTAAAGTGACTCATCCCTAACTTAAGCAAACTGATTCATTACATGCCATGTAGGCCATTTAACTAATGTGTTTACCCTAGATAATAGTAAAAATAATAATAATTACTTCATCTTGATCAATTAAATGAGTAAAACATCAATTCCCCTTAGGTGAAAGTGAGTTTAGGGTGAAACAATGAAAAATGTAGAAGGTTGTCAAATGTGCCCTTGAACTGTTAAACACACCCTTTTAGTGTCAAACACACCCTTCAACTTTACGGCTGCCTTTGGATGCCTTCCTGGTGTCCAAATTTGCTCCAATTAGCTCGTTGGAAATCCCTTCGAGTCTAATTTCCAAACATGCCTTCAATTTTCCATTTGGGGGTCATTTTCCTTGTCAAAATTCCAATCTCCCAAGACTGGTAAACGCGTAGCGACCACGACAAAAAAGAGGCAGAAAGGTGGTTTTTTGACGGCTTTTGACCCTTTTAGCTAACCAGTTTTCCTCCAAATGATTAGAAAATGCACAAGGTGCATGTCCTCATCACTCTAAATCCAAAACTACTGACCATTTTCTCATTGGATGCTCCAAAAAAGAGTGCAACGTCCAAGGTGCTGTGCATTTGACCATTTCACTGTGCTAAAAATCCTTCAGAAAACACAAAAAATCATAACTTTCCAAATTTGTTCAAAAATGGTCAAAATTGGTGGGCTGATAGCTTGTCATATGTTTGAGGCATGGAGTGATTCCTTGGCAAGAATATCTAGCCTCTTTTTCTCCTCTTTCTTGGTCAAGGCTTCAATTTTTGCATGAGCTCTTTTGAGCTTGGCCCTTGTAATTTTGTTTCTCATGGCATAGTACTTTTCCATCCTTCTCTAAATCTCAACATCCCTATTGGACTTGTCTAAGATGCTCTCAAGATGACCATTTACCCTCTCGATCCAATGTTCCTATTTCTCATTCACCATTTTGGCAAATTTCTCATTCAAGGTGAGATCATTGGCTAGTTTTTCCTCCCTTTGCCTTTCTAGCTCCAAAGCTCTCTTTAGGCCTCTAGTCCTTGGCCTTCTTCTTGGTACCTGTTCATCAAGCTATTCACCATACTTTCCATATACCTAATCAAGTAAGGCCTTAGCCTTTTCAACCTATCTCTTTGATTTTCTGAGCTAAATATCCATGAGCTCATGTTTGGCCTCAAACTGCCTGTTCTCCTGCTCATAGTAGGAAATAATGTATTTGGCCATTTGCAAGTTGAACTAGAGCTCTCCTATGAGTGCTTTCTTATCCTTGATGACAATAGATATGCTTTCACTGTCATCATTCCCATCTGAGTCAACTAAATGAAAATCATGCTCTATCCCATGGAGTTCTTCCTCCTGTTGCTGGATCTCTGCCTCTTTAACTTTTTCCTTACCCTTTTGTACCTGCTTTATCAGTGGGGCAAACACTTGCCTATGCCCTCTCTGATAGGTATGTGGCAAGATACCTGAACCAACCTCTTTGGGATTGCTACTCTTACCATGATTAATATTCCCTTGCCCACTGCCTTCATCCCTGCTAGGTGAATGAATATGCTCATGAAATGGTGATGATGGAGGTGATGGTGTGGCTGACTCATTAGATGAATATGGATGATGTATGGGCTGAGGTGGAGGAATGGAGGTGGATGGATGAGAGATGAAGGTGCTTCTTGGCCATGCTGAATAAGTGGGACTGTAAAAATCTCATTAGATATGAAAGTGTCCCATGCAATGTTAAGCTGATCAAGATGGTGTAGGACTATCATCTTGATGAGACAGTGGTGAAAGATGCTATGCATTTGATGATCATAATCCTTTCTTTGGGAAATGAATGACATCTTGTCAATGTCCCAGTAAAGATAGTGGGGTAGATTGATCATTTTGACTCTTGTGAAATGCATGAGTAACCAGATATGATAGGAAAAGAGTCTAGAAAACCTACCCTCACATGTGAAGTACTTCATGATGATTTTCATCATGGGAACATATCTGTCTAGGAGGTAAGACAAAGGAAAAGTCCTCTTTCTCTCATTCTTATAGCTTGGTTTAAGATATGGTTCATAATAGTAATGATCTATTTCTCCTTGTTTAAACCATTTTTTTCCAATATTTTGGATTTCAGTGGTAGTTGATATAATAGCAAGAGATGTAGTGAAGTTGACACCAGGAAGGGTTGCCCGGTCGTCATGGAGGTTGGTGATGAATAATCTAGTCAACTCAGGATGATGCTGGATCCTTTCAACTTTCTCACAAAACTCAAAATAGCCCATATGTTTAAAGCTTGCCACAATGATGGGAGATTCCATGAGTTCTCTGGTGTTGGTTGGTTCATGTCTGATGATTATTCCTCCTTTCTTATATCGCCTCCTCTCTTGTCTTCCTTCCTCACTCCGACTTTTGTGCTCTTCTTCTTCCATGAGTTATTGCTGTCAAAACCCTAGGGAGATGATAAAATGGACTGTGGGTGTGGGAAATATGGAATGACGTGAGGAGATTTGATGAGGAGGAGATGGGGATGTGTGGTATGAGGGAGGTGATAGTGGATAGTCTTTACGTGATAGGAGTGGTAACGAAATGCTAAGAAATGTGATTTGAGAGTGAAAATATGTTACTAGGGTTTTGAGTTTAGAAATGAAAGCAAATGACTATGAAAGCCTATGTAGATCAACAATGGAGGGGAGGGCTGAATATATTTCCCACTTACCTCTTTTAATGAAGTGTGCGATAACGGATTTCGAATTTTGGTGGCGATGGAGGACGTTCTGGCATGTTTTTGGTCCTCCTAGGCAAATGCACAGCAACCCAGTCAAATGCACCCTTCAGCTACAGGAATGCAACACTGTTTAAAAATGAATTGAAATCCCTGGAAAATGTGCAATGACCCAGTCAACTACACCTTTCCTTGTCTAAACATGCTCTCTGGCTCTGGTTTGCCCAATGTCACCTTAAATTCAAAAATATTCTTTTGCTGAGGAGGTTTGAAAGTGTAGGAGTGCCAATGGAGTTTGCATAGATGTCTTGAGGGCTTTTATACTTGAATGAGTTTGATTTTTGAGTTGCACACCCACTTTGTAATGTTTCATGTCACTTTTCCAACTTTCATACTAATGCTTTTTTGACTTTCTGATCCTTTTTTCTTTTGACAAGTGGATGATACTTTTTGGCAATCTTGATGACATTTATTTGCATACTATTGGCAAATGGAATTGAGTATACAACTGAAATAGTGACTTATTACATATAATAGACATAAAATTACATAGATAAAAAAAAATTATTACATTTTTTTTGAAGTAAAAATTTACAAATTGGAATAAATTCCCTTTTGAAATCAAATTTGGGGCTTTTAGTAACCATGGCTACATGCTTGTAAACCTTTATTTATCTGGAAAAGATATTGTTTGCTTCAATCTCACATTTTGCTAACCTTATGCAGTGAGATGGTGATTTATTGGACCTTGGGAAAATAAAACCTAGGTGACCTAATGAAACCTTAAATGACTGAATTTTAGGTGAATTTGATTGATATAAAACATGATGAAATGAGCCTTCATGGTCAATGGATGCTCAACAAGACATATGAAGATGGGCCAACAAATACAAATATTTGAGAGGGGAAAGTGATTTTGGATTTTGGGCTACCATCAATGAGTAAAATTTTGTCATGATGACCTAAGTGGAATGAAAAAAATTTCAACAGGACACTAATATGACATAAAATAGGGATTTTGATCACTGATGGCAGTATGCAAATACTGACTCTAACAGTCGTCATGAGGGTATGTTGGTTATGTATTGGTTATGCATGTCGGTGCTTATATATTATTGTGTGCACATTGACATGGTTGTAGTTGTCGTGCATGAGGTCATGGTATGTGGTTGGTATGGTTGTTTGGTTGTGTTATATTCTTTCCAAAACTAGCTACCCTAGTTAACCAAGGGGTTAGAGGGGTGGCAAAGCTCCCCCCTTCGTTGCGTTGATTGCATAGAGGGGATGGCAGCCTCCCCTCTATGGGGTCCAGGGCAACTCGCCGTGTTTTTCTATTTTTTTTTGGACCCTATATTAGGTGGGTGGACCTACCTATGGTTTTGTGCATGGTTTTTGCACATGGTTTTGGGCGCGATGGTTTTCGATCCATGGTATTGGATGCTTCGACATGTATAAATATGTATTGTAACATTGAAAGGAACATAATGAAAAATCAAGCTAGTAGTCCCGATTTTGAGATCCAGGGTAAAATCTCTGTGTATATGTGTTTTATGTGTTATGCTCTCGCTATTGTTTATTTTCTGTGTTTTAGAATTCGTATGCAGGTAATTTCTGTATGAGGTTAAAACCTATAATGGTCATGCACTAATGACTGGATAATGGTTGAAATTATGATTAAATGTTGATATGATTACGTTTATATATGTATTGCACTAATTTGGTTAGTCTTGCAGACGAGATATCCTCCCCTGACCTACATTGAGGTACGTTTTTTTGTTTATGATTTGGTTTAGCTAACATGATATACCTTGTAGGAAGAGGAGATAAAACACGAGTATAAATATTGTAGACTATAACTCAAGATATTCTCCCTATAGATCAAATGAGAAGCATGGTGAGGGATATTCTCTTGACATAGCAGAAACTCTTAGAAGTTTGAAGGCATAAATAATGAGTTTCAAAGAAGATAATCATAGAATCATTCAATCACAATAGAGACTTTCTAGGGCATAGGAGAAACAAGTAGAGGACAATGCAATGATTCTTCAGAGCTTGTCAGACTTGTAGAGACAAGGACCACTTAGAGTTAGTCATGGGAAGGATGACAAGACTAATGGAGCATATGGTAGTAGGTCACGCAGTGGGCACATGTTGTCTAGAGATGTCATGGTCAGAGATGGTAGATTCTTGGATACACTTAATGGATGAGGCAGTGGACATGGGCTTTACTCTAGCTTGGGTTCAGACAAGTATCATGGTCATCATCATTATCATCCTTATAGGAGGAGTGGCACGGGATATTTTCTAGATGAGTTTAAGAAATAAAAGCCACCTACATTTGATGGGGAAATGAAGAAGTCATAGGATGCAAAAGCATGGTTGCTTGGCATGAATAAGTTCTTCAAATTGCATGATTACTCAGAAAACATGAAGGCTAGAATAACTACATTCAATATTAAATACAAATAAGTTGTATGGTGGGAAGATGTAAAGAATGTTAGAGGTATTTATGAAGAGTAGTTGACTTGGAATGAGTTTGAGATATTATTTTGGAGGAAGTATCTATTAGAGAGATACTATGATGATAAGGCAAAATAATTCTATGAGCTGAAGATGGGATCTATAACCAATGAGGAGTAAACTAGTATATTTTTGGAGTTATTGAGGTATGTCCCTTACCTCAAGGAGGAGAAGGTAATATTAAGAGATTCATCAGTGGTTTCCAGTAGCATTCAAAGACAGGATTGAGTTTGATGAGCCTAGATCATTGGAGGAGGCCATCTGGAAGTTAAATCATTGTTATGAGTAATCAAATCACATATATGAGACTAATATAGACTGGAAAGGTAATGCAAAGAATAAATAAAAATGGGACAAGAAGCGAACACGAACTCAAGATATAAGTAAAAAAGAGAATGAAATCCCGCATAAGAATTTCAATGCGTCTGATAGAGGACAGGGATTTTGGTCTGAGGAGAAGAACAAGTGTAATGGTTGGAATCCTTTCCAGTGTTGGAATTATGGAGGAGAGAATTGCAGGAGAGATTGTCCACAACATCAAGGTGGTAGACCATAGATGTATAGTGCTCAAGAGGAATAGCTAGTGGGAGACGTTGGACAGAGTATTCCACAGATTTATGCAGAATTGGAGAACAGGAAGGTAGATTACCAGACATCTATTATTGATATGGATGGTAAGATCTATGATCAATTTGTTTCTATTTTGATAGAACCTAGATCTAATTATATTTATGTTAGTCCTGACTTGTAGGATAAGTGTGGTTTGAATAAAAAAGTGCATGTAGAGTCTTGGTTAGTGTAGTTGGCTACATGTACAAAGAAGAGAGTTCCTCATTGGGTAAGATCTTGTGCATTTGAGTTGAATGGTATGCCTATGTTAGCACATTTGAATGTATGTCCATTGGGATCATACAATATTTTTTTGGGTATGGACTAGTTGTATCTTCATAGGACCAATGTGGATTACTATGACAAGGCTATTGAGTGTCAGGATGACAATAGGGAACAAAGAGTATTACAGGGTAAGAAGAAGGCAACATTAGTTAGAATGGTGACAACTATGCAAGAAAAACATAGTTTTAGGAAAGTGTGTGTGTTATTTGCAGTACATATTTCTAGGAACAAAGGTAAGGAAGTTGAGGATGCGGATGTATTGAGAAGGTACCCAGTACTATAATAGTTTTAGGTTGTGTTTTCGGTAGATATTTCAAATTTTACACCTCACAGGGAAGTAGACTTTTCTATTGAGTTGGTACTAGGGGAAACACCAACATCAAAGGCACCTTATAAGATGAGCACACCAGAGTTGGTAGAGTTGAAGTTGAAATTGAAGAAAATGCCTGACAAGGGATACATTAGGCCAAGTGTATCACCTTGGGGTGCACCAATGTTTTTTGTGAAGAATAAGGATGGTACTCTCGGGTTATGAATTGATTACAAACAGTTGAACAAAGTTATCGTCAAGAATATGTATCCATTTATGAGGGTTGATGACTTGTCTAATCAGTTGAAGGGAGAAACAATGTTCTTGAAGATTGATCTCAAATCTGGATATCATCATGTACACATTAAAGAAGAGGACATATACAAGACCACTTTCTAGAACATGTATAGGAATTATGAGTTTTTTGTATTTCCATTTGGTTTTACTAATGCTCCATCTATTTTTATGTTCTTGATGAATAATGTGTTGTGTCCTTATCTGGACAAGTCTTTTACTGTATTCATTGATGATATATTGGTATATTCTAAAACTGAGGAAGAACATGTCGAACATTTAGCAACAATTTTGAGATTGCTGAGAGAGCATTATTTATATGCCAAGCTTAGCAAATGCAGTTTCTTTCAGATAGAGGTACACTACTCAGGGAATGTGGTTTCCAAGGAAGGAATAATAGTGGATTCGGAAAATATAAGCGTTATCATGGAGTGGGAAGCTCCTAGAAATGTGGATGAGATAATATCTTTCATGGGGTGTGATGCAGAAAAGTGTTTCCTCTGCAGACAGAGGCAACCCCTCTAGCCCTAGAGTGGGTCTAGTCACACACAAGGACAGATCAACAATAGATTTCCTTAAACAGTTAAAGTTGGAGGCCTACCTCAACTGGTGGTTGATGAAGTTCTGTTGCACTGCTCCAACTTTCGCTTCCTTCTCCTCAATGAGTGATCAACCTGAAACAATGCAAAGGAAATACAACAAAGCACGTAACCGGATACAACAATGAACTATTTACTCACAAAGTCAAGAAGTCATGAGCTATCAAGTACATTACATACAAGACATAGGAAAACATCATTGATTGCATTAATAATGAAATAAGAGTAAGCTTACAACCAAAGTCTTGACGTCACAAGCCTTCTCAGAGGGGTCCAGCTAGCATGTTCTTCAAGCATTCACTCTTTGAAGATGGATCTCCCAACATACAAAGGTCTCTCTCTCACTCACAAGTTTGACATGAAATCAAGGGCACTTCACAACCTTCCCCAAGCTATAAACACTCTCACACTCATCACACTCACACCAACTATCTATCAAAAGAAATAACAACACTGCTCAATCCAAGAATTTACCAACTACCAACTATTAGCTGATCATATCAAAAGTGATTGTTTAAATAAGAGAAGGAGTATCCATGAAAGGTGGAAGAGAGAGCTTATCACCAAGGAAGGTAGCACAATTGACAAAACTGCCATACTAGGGAAGGAAGGGTGACATAACCTATGCCAACAACCAAGTCTAGAGTCATCCAGAAGGCCGACTGTTGGAACAAATTCACCCAATCTGGATCATCACAGGTACATAACTAAGCTTTAGCGCTAACATCGCGAGTGAGCAACGCAACTAGTCAGATCATCACCGAAGAGAATACATAGCCCCGCGCTGGTGCATAAAATCGGGCCATCGCGGGGTATTTCCACGCTGACAACGTGGATGGACTGTTCATGCACGCCTTTCAATGCGTACATTAAGCCCATAGTCGCGATGGGCAGATAAATTAGGAAAAGTGGGTCAATTGGCAACATAGGAGAGCATTTTTTCAGTACGAGCATGTTTGACTTGGACACATGACACCATAGAAGGACCAGGAGTGAAGGCGGTGATACATTACTGTGTAATAGATGCCCCCTAAAGCATGAAGCGTGAGAGAGTGGGAGGGGTGAAATGCTTTACAAAAATGGCTGAGCTGGAACACCATTCCGAAGAACCTATAGGCACAAGTACAACTAATATCTCTGATAGTGAAATACATGTAGTCTAGGCATGGACGCAGCCATTGAAAAGACATATGAACTAGTTATGTGGTATGGACGCATCCATCCAACTAATAAGACCATGATAATGATAAAGGTATGGTCACAGCCACCCACGAAGACTCATGTATGCTCGCAGCCATCCATCAATGAGTCATGTAATCATGAACCAATCGACGCAGCCTGAACATGTGTGATTTGAGTTCGGGGTCTTGACCCCAACCAATTATAGTACAAATTCTAACATGTGAATAGGGGTGTTGAAGTCGAGCATGATAGAAAATTGTTGGATTACTGGTCGATGATGTAAACCATTAACAAGCATGAGAGAAATGACCAATAATGCCAATGGTTCTCAAGGTACTGTCCAGTACAATCCACGAAGTGTGAAGAATGAGTTGAAGTCGAACACTCATGGATTCACCCAATCGGTGACCAATGATGTAAGCAACTGTTAGGCATGAAGAACTTGCCATTGAGGCATGCAAGCTCCAAGGTACCAAAGGGATCTCTAGATCAATCTCCTGGATAATGAGATGATGTCAACAGGAGACGACATGTCGCAGGAGGGCCATAATGTTTCCCCCATCAACGACACGAGATAAGGAACAAGCAGTAGATGGTGAGACAAAGTATCAGAGGAAAAGGCAAGGATGTAAACTGCAGAAGGATTATACTCTTGAACATGTCGACGACACGACTCTTGAGGGTGGTAGCATTCAGGTACCAAAGGATCAAAGGCTTGATGGAGACAGCATGGATTAGATGGAATGAGGCTAAATGACAATCCAAAACTGTGGAAGGCCAAATGACGATGTATGGATGTCCCAACCCAACAAGAAGCAAAAGTGTTGATGTTCAAGAGTGACTAGCTGCCATAGACAATCAACGATGTTTTCCAAATTTTCCCCCACCATTGTTGGCAAGTAAGCCAATTATTTTTGAAAGAAAGCTTGAAGGGGATAGCATATGCTTGTGATATAAGTTCGACCTTCGGTCGAATCCAACCTAGTAATAGTTTAACGAGCCTTAGGGAGGAAAAGCTCGAGCCTTGTCATGGTGACGAGTCTAATGTCGTCAGGGTTTAACGAGTCTGACATAGGCAAAACTCGGAGTCTTTTTCATGTTTAGGGAGTTTGAAAAAGACACGGAAAAGAAAACTCCAGGGGGGTCCTTTTTCATAAATTTGTGTCTCTCGAGCCCGAAAAAGTATAAAACGATACTCGAAAGAACCACTTGACCATTATGATCAGGGAGTACTTTTCGTGATTAGTGATCTCGACCCGAAAACGTAGAAAAGCGATCGACACCACGTAGTTTCTTAACCAATAACGAGCCTGAAACGACAAAATCCTGGCAATATTTTCTCATTTACATGGTTGAAAAAGAGCTTAAAGCAGACCGCCTTTCATTCCATTTAACGAGTTAAAAGGGAAAACTCGGCAATATTTTCATCTTTAAACGGTCGGAAAAGAGCTGAAAATAGACCTCCATTTTTATTCTCTTTAACGATTCAAAAAGGGAAAAATACTCGGCAATCTTTTCATATTTTACGAGTCAGAAAAGAGCTTAAAGGAGACTCGTCCTAGAGGAACGAGTGATATAAAGGGTAGCAACTGGTTCCAGCAATGGTGGAACTGCTCAAAACATGTAATGGTCAAGAGGCTGGCTAATAAAACCACTCATCGCTACGGTTCCTCAGGAAAGGAAGAACAACCAAGTGAAAGCATATGATCGGCCAAAGATATGGTGGCGATGGAATGAAACAACCAAGGCTCATCTAGTAGAATTTAGCAGATAAACGACAATCACGAGATGTAAATCAGGTATGGGTTCATTTTTACACAAGCTTGAACCATGGAGAACTTTGCTTGGATTCGGTTTCATGTTTACACAAGCTTGAAACAAAAAACTATGCTTGTCATAAGTTTGCATGCCCCCAGCATAATGATGCAAATCAAGGTACATGCTCTCCAAGCTTCATTCCATTCAACGAGGTGGATGGAGTGAAAGTTCACTTTTGAGATCTTGGGAAGACTCGACTTGGATTTTACGAGATCTTAAACAAAGACTAGATGTGGAAAGGGAGCTGTTTCATTTTTTAATGAGGTTGACACAGTAAAAGAACTATCCTCATAATCCTTGTTTCATTTTTTAATGAGCTTGACACAAGATCATGAACTATGCTCGAGACTCTTTGTTTCATTTTTTAACGAGCTTGACACAAGACAATGAACTGTGCTCGGGACACCCGGTTTCATTTTTTTAACGAGGTTGAGACAGGAACAAACTATCCTCGTACACCTTATTTCATTTTTTAACGAGGTCAACACAAGATCAGAACTATCCTCAAGACACCTGGTTTCACTGGCCATATGAGAACATGGCTCCCAAGAGGTCTTCGCTAGAACAAAGAAACACACTCTGGGAGGAATACATGTCATGATGCACCAATGACAGATCGGGTTCCAATGCCCCCACTACATGATGTACAAGACCATCGACATGATCATCAACAGAGGCGGAGATGGAACAGGTAGCCACATAATTGACCTGTGGCAAAGAAGGTACTGCTTGTGAGCAAGAACCGAGAGGGGACGATGGTGGCACAAGAGGCACTGGGTGACTAAAGAACGATAATTGATCAATAGTCACCATTCTTCTATCTTGTAGAAAACAAACCACACGGAAAAGTGAAGAGACAAGGGCCCTCATGGCATAAACATAGTCACGGCCAAGGAGAAGACTGAAATCTAAAGCACCTTGGGCAATCAGGACGTATATATAGATGGTTTTGCCTCCCAAAGTAATAGGAAACTTTGGGAGGATCCCTAACAGTTGACTGGTTCCTCCGTCAAACACTAATAGATTCTGTGCGACTGGCACAAGCTGTGGGGAGCCCAAAGCTCACCAAGTAGTGGAAGGCATAAGACTGATAGATGCACCCTCATCTAAGATAGTGCCAGGTACTGCCTTATCATAGGCATGTACTATAATCTGGAAAGGCACATGGAATGGAAGGTCGAAGGCAGTCAAATGACTCCATTCGAAGGAAACGACTGAGCTAGTCGGTGGGGGAATCATATGATTGCCCCCTGCTCTACAGGAACCAAAGAAGGACCCTCTTGACCAACAGCTATAGGAGGGTCGTTTTCAGATTCAGGAGAATATAACGAGATGAGAAGAACATGAGCATGACGCTCTTTCGAAATAGAGTGATCAACTGGTGATGAACCCAAGTTGACACTCTCTCCAACCAAGGGTTGGTCTAGAACAGGCTTAGCACATCCAGGTTCAGAAAGAGGAGGACAGACAAGAGAAGAATCTAAGTCAATCTCTTTGTCAACGGGGAGAGGGTCTGAAGAGAGCCTCTGATAACCAACGAGAAGTTGAGGTGAAGAAGTTGTAAGACTTTCCAAAATGGCAGAAGCTTTATCCATGAGTGGACAAAGGTGAAGGGGATGGTTGCCTCCACAGAGTCTACAAGGGAATCAAATGTTCCCTTTCTTCTTACCATTGCCAATTGATAGGGTAGCATCATCATGAGCTTCAAAGGACAATGAGGGATGAGCCAGATTGCGAGACCATACTTCTAAGATCCTAGGAATGCTAGGACAATCACGAAGAAGATGGTCACCCTTGCATAATTTACAAGGAAACTTAACCTTCCATGGAGGAGCAGAAGGTGGTCCAACTTGAGATGTACTCGGAGCAATATCTATACAGGTGGCCTCACGTTTATTGGACTTCTTCTTCTTCTTCATCTTCTTCTTCTTCTTCTTAGTCTCCTGGTTACTAGATGTGAAACTTTCACTAGGTGAAGGAGGAGAGGAGGAGGAAGAAACAAGGAAGAAGGCATAGGCTCAACCTTGGAATCAACATGTCGTGGTTCAGATGAAGGAGACAGTGGAACAAGAGTCATGATGCTGGGGACCACCGAGGTTGAAAACAACCATACGGGCAAACCGATGGTTAACCCAGGCAAAGACAATGTTGCCATATATGGAGCACCGACATTTCCAATTGAAGGAAATAGACCAGGATTTCCATTTGGGGGAAAACCTTGGCTAGTAGACTCGGGGAATGTTTCCATCAAGAAAGAGCCTGAAAAACACTCTTATCTCAACCAAGAACTCGAACTTTTACTAGGAATATTTCGTGGGCAATAAATTTTATGACGTAGGAACAAAACTTTACCTTTTCATGTTTCAAGAGTCGAGAAAAGGACGAAAAGGTGACTCTATCTCTTTTTAGGTTTAATGAGCCTGAAAGGACAAGTGGTCAGATGGACCTTTTCTTTTAGGGAGTCCGTAAAGGAACGAAAGTGACTACTCTGGAGAACTAGGAAAAAGGTTTACCAAACCATCCGTAAAACTGCATATACACCTTGGCAGTTGTATGAAAACCAAGGACTTTCTGTACGAGAGACAATCTTCCCAAATGCTGTGTTCGGTGCATTATAGTTTGTAAGGCAGCAGACATGGCTTCCTATGGATAAAGGATGATAAACCTAGTGGGGTCTCCCAACATATACTCGACGGTACATGGTAGCACAATTATGTACTAGACCACTATTGAGTCACAGAAGGAGGAATCACCCAACCTTGAGTGGAAACAAAAGTGACTA
Organism: Pinus taeda; assembly: GCA_000404065.3. Lineage (NCBI taxonomy): Eukaryota > Viridiplantae > Streptophyta > Pinopsida > Pinales > Pinaceae > Pinus > Pinus taeda. The sequence continues at coordinate 44,593 of APFE030515075.1, forward strand.
GGTTTAACGATGCCGGAGCACATATATAGCCTAGACCTCTAAATAATGTGCGTTATTTTCCAATGCGTTGTTAGATTTATTCAGTTCATTTTAGAGTTGATCTTGGATTATGTTTCAGTTTTCAAGCCTTATCGTATGTATATAATAAATCCTAGGATGCAGCTAGAATGAATGAAAAATCCTTTTTCTTCAATGAACACCTACCTACAGTAGGGTAGAGAGATCATTCCCAAACCAAGAAAACCAAGACAATAAAGGCAGCCACTCAATGCATACAGACATCAATCCCTAAAGTGCATAGATAATACTAATGAGAGATCTTATCATTCACTTTCCAATATGCACACTTGAAATGCAAATTCACTTTCACTTTTGTACACTAAATGAATGCAATCTTTTTAATTTTGATGTCTTTAAATCTAGAAAAGACAAATAAGCAACAAGCACATGTGGAAAAACCCGGTTGATCCAAATAATTGTAATCTATGTTCGGCAGTGAAAAGAAATCGAATCAATGCCAAAGATTGGTTCAATAACATTCACTTAACAATCAACCAAAAACAGGCTCAGGGGAAGGCTCAATCAAACCAGCAAGAAGCCGCAAACAAACCTTGAGCAAACAAGCAACCAAGCCAACAGATTCAAGGAACTTGAAATAGTGATTTAGGTCACATAAGCAAAAAAAAAACAAGATTCATTCAACAAAGCTTGCAAGAGAGTGCCTTAACCATGAACAGTGAAAAACAAGTCATCAAGCAAGTGAGAAAAGCAAGGGACCAGTAGGACTGATGGACTCAGGAGGCAGACTAGAGAAAATCAATTCTACAGCAATTAGCGCGGGTAATACACAAGCAACAAGTGTTGATATAGCACTAGCCGTAGCAACAAAGCAATGTCAACGCGGAAGTACACGACTTTCCCGCAATGGTCCGAAATTCAGAAAAGTCGTGATTGTGAGGCGTAATTACGCGATGCACAAGATATTACAAAAGGGTGAGCGTGATGGTAGTGTGACTGTTAAAATTAAATCCGCTATGATGTTCAAAACAATGATAGGCGAACCAAAACTCCCAAATAAAAAACAATCAATCTTTCAATCAAACAGGGGTATTTCCCAGATCAACCCAGGAAACTCAGAGGATTGATAACTAATCTCCAAAACTTCAAAAGAGACCAAATCAAAAAATCAAGGCAAGAGAAAACAAGAAAAACAAAGGCCAAAACTCCTCCCCAGTGGAGTCGCCAATTTGTGATGCAGGAAAGTGTTCCCTTTGCGGACAGAGGCAACCCCTCTAGCCCTAGAGAGGGTCTAGTCACACACAACGACAGATCAAAAATAGCTTTCCTTAAACAGTTAAAGTTGGAGGCCTACCTCAATCGGTGGTTGATGAAGTTCCGTTGCACTACTCCAACTTTCGCTTCCTTTTCCTCAATGAGTGATCAACCTGAAGTAATGCAAAGGTAATACAACAAAGCATGTAACCAGATACAACAATGAACTATTTACTCACAAAGTCAAGAAGTCATGAGCTATCAAGTACGTTACATACAAGACATAGGAAAACATCATTGATTACATTAATAATGAAATAAGAGTAAGCTTACAACCAAAGTCTTGACGTCACAAGCCTTCTCAGAGGGGTCCAGCCAGCATGTTCTTCAAGAATTCACTCTTTGAAGATGGATCTCCCAACATACAAAGGTGTCTCTCTCACTCACAAGTTTACATGAAATCAAGGGCACTTCACAACCTTCCCCAAGCTATAAACACTCTCACACTCATCACACTCACACCAACTATCTATCAAAAGCACTAACAACACTGCTCAATCCAAGAATTTACCAACTACCAAATATTAGCTGATCATATAAAAAGTGAGTGTTTAAATAGGAGAAGGAGTCTCCATGAAAGGTGGAAGAGAGAGCTTATCACCAAGGAAGGTAGCACAATTGACGGAACTGCCATGCCAGGGTGATGAGCCCCAAAATCAAAGGTTTTAATGAGAACTTGGCAGCCAAATTCGTGGAAGAACAAGGGAGAGGATTTTTAGGAAGGTGTCCCCTTCATTTATGGGCCCTTACCTCAAATTCTCCACCATCATCTCGGAGTTTAAGGGCCACCAAATCAATTATCACAAGGGCAGCCGAGCAAGTGCTAGTAAAAGTGCTGTTAACTACAAGTTTTGGCATCCAAGTCCCGAAAGTTTAGGAGGACTATTGGGGTCCTCAATTTGTATAAATAAGAGGGCTTAGGGCCTCATTTAGGTTAGCTAGTAGTTAGTCACTTTGTAGGCAGAAGTTAGCTAGTTTGTAGTTTGATTTTAGTCAATAGATTAGCTTTGCATTTCAACACCTTTTCAAGCTTTCCCTTGTGGACAGTTTTTGATGAAACTCTTCTTTTCTTGCTCAATAAATATGAATCTAGCTTTGCACCAGCTCTAAATCTCTCTTAGGATGTTGTAGCTCTTGGGGTTGGGCCCATCTCAAGTGCGCAGTACCTCCTTTGTTTACCTTTATGTGTTTTTGCTGCATTCTTAGAATAAAATCTGCTATTTAGATTTAAATCTTGCTTTGTTATTTAGATTGGTTTTGATGATTAAAATAGCGTTTCATGTTTAGATTTACTTGATAGGTGAATCACAGAGAAGAACCTCAGAAAAAGGCCATCAAGCACCTCTGATCTCCCCTCTCCCTCAGTGGGATCGTGAGCTGGGACAAAGGTGACATTGCTGCCAACAAAAACATTGTCTTTTCTTACCCATGCAATTAGTAGTGTTAGATTTTTAGTTGCTGAACTTGATCTCAGTTTTGGTTGCATGCTTAGGATTATGATTTCTTAGTTGCATAGTTATTTCAGTTGGTTTCATTGCAAATAAACTTATGTTCATTTCCTTTTGCTGTTAGGTCATATTAGAGTGAAGTAACTAGGTCATAGGTTTTATAAGTGATTGTTTGTTCAGTTTGAAAAACCACTTGCAGAGTACCTGTTATCCTTCCTTACCTACCCATACTCCATCCAACCTACCTGCTTAACCCTTCACTTAGAACCCTTACCTTACATTTTCCTCATTCGCTTACTTTGTGTTACACTGAAATTTGTCACCATGACTATCTGCAGTTAATATGGCTCCATCAATAGTCATATTATCCTCCTTGTCAAGCCTTATACCTCTGCTCTTCATGTCAAACGTCAAAAAAGAGAGAAAGTCATTAAAAAACATGTTTATCTCTGGGTACGTAGGTTCTCTCTACCTTGCCTGTGTGTACGCATGCCAAGCTCATTGTACCTGCATACTTGTACGCTCTGTAAACCAAGGGATGGGTGCGTACCCCTGTAAAGGTCAAAAGGCGCAAGTTTCATCTTAAAAAAGTTACTTGTGGTCACTTCTAGAGCTTTCTAGAAGAGTGTTTGACATGTATTGAGCGCCTCCAGATGGTTCATGCATCCCTATGATAGAGGAACTTACCCCATCAAGAGAGGAGCTACCCCATCCAAAAGAGGGAGTATCCCATTGATGTTGGAACTGAATAACTTCCTCTAGAACAATATAAATACAGGCATTGGGCCAAGGGAGGGGAGGTTGAAAGCTGAACATTCCAAAGGGTAGATGCTGCTGGAATTAGGACTTCCATTGTAAGATTGTGAGGAGAGGTTACCATCCTTTCTTTTTTCATTTGGAAGTGGGTGAGCTTGTCGAAGTAGAGGAAAACTCTTGCTGGACCCTGGAAGGAACTTGCACAACACCAAGGCTCAGGTTGTAATGGTTTCTTTTTTGTTTCCTTAATACAAATAAGTCCATTCTTCTCAATGATTTGTTGTTAATGAATTGTTTCATATACTCCTTGGTCTATATGTTGAATATGCTTTGTTTTATGGAAGGTGTTATGTAATCGTTTGCTTGTTAGTGTATGCAGGTTTTAAAGTGAAGGAGGAGCTCATCTGGATCAGCAAGGCTGGACTGCTACAACGAGCGTTGGATTTGAGGTAGGATCGGAAAACACTTGGTTTCTCATAGAATAATGTATGTTTAGAGAAGGATTGCTCTTGTTTGGTTTGTTTGTCACTAGAGAGTCTTAGACTCCTAGGGAGGTTAGGTTTGTCCGCAAAAATAACTCTTTCCGCATGACAAATTTGGCGACTCCGCTGGGGATTCCATTGTTGGGTTTGATTTTTCCTTTAATCATTGCTTTGATATGAAAAGAGTCTTGTTTCTTTTGTTTTTTGATTGATTGACTGTGTTTTTGGGTGGGTTAGCTTAGAGTCGAGTTAGAATTTAGTTTTTCTTC